>QKYT01001248.1:9032-19331 GCA_003550305.1 Glomus cerebriforme | reverse complement strand
AAAATAGTGCAATACGATGCCAATGCACTTTTTTTTATATAATTTATATTAAAATAGTGCAATACGAGCCAATGCACTTTTTTTTATATATTTTATATGTGAATAGTGCGATGGAATCATAGTGCACTTTTTTTTATATGATTTATATGAAAATAGTGCGATNGCATCGTATCGCACTTTTTTTTATGAGATTTATAGTANGTTGTATGTCATTTTAATGAAATGTCCAGCTCCCCTGCCTGAACTTGGACTCTTGTTATATTAAGTCGTGTTATTGATAAAAAAACATGCTATATAATAACAGTTTATATGGTCCGTTATTTGGCAATGGTGACCTTAGTTTATTTGGACGAATAATACCGACTGGTAATTGTAATAGCAAAAAAATAAAAAAAATCTTGTTATAAATCGATTAGAAAAACTGAAGGTAAATTTTTTATAGAAAAATGTAAAATATTAAATTTTATAAGATCGATGTTAAAATTTTTAAAGCATCTAACAGATGAAATATATGGAATATAGTTACCTAAAAAATATTTTAATGGTTATTTGATTAAAAGAATTTATCAGTTATCAGTTATGTAAAAAATCAAAGAGATTAAATTTTTTTTTCGAAATATAATTTATATTTGGTTTTTACATTCTTCATTAAAAAAAAAGCGAAAAGGGAAAAATATCAATAGTTTTGACGGTTTACAATAACCGCAACAAAAATAGGACCACTAATAAATACACATATCTCTTTTCTTTATGAATTCAGTAAAATTTTATCATACAAGTACCACAATAATAGGAAATAATTAGTCACGTGCTCAAACTTTATAATTTTTTGATTCCCAATTTGGGAAACAAAATTATTTATATAAAGTTTGACTATCACTAATTAGGATTAATTTTCTCCCTTTTTATTAAATTGTTAAAATCCGATTGTCGTTAACATCGTACTATATAATGGATGATAATAAACTTTTACCAAAATTATCTCAAAATTTACTTGAAATTTTGAATGATGAAGAATATTATGATATTACAATTGAAGTTGGTAACGACCCTTATGTAAAAATATTTCGTTCACATATGGTCATTTTATATTATCGTTCTCCTTATTTGAAAAGAATCTTGTCAACTAATAAAAGAAAAATGATGGAACTTTGACACATATTAAACTACCAGACATTTTACCGGAAGTTTTTCCAATAATTTTAAGGTAATAAAATTTTTGTGAATGATTTATTAATTTATTACACACGTTTTTTTTTCATTCATTCATTCATACATTTATTTTTTAGGTATATTTATGGCGGAAGATTTTCTTTGGAGGAGTATGTTACTTCAAATATCATTAAAATTTTGGATGCTGCTAATAAACTTAGACTTCAGGAATTAATCAACTATTTACAATCCTATTTGATTGAAAAAAAAGCAAACTGGATCGAACAAAATTTTAATTTAATATATCAAGCAAGTTTTGAAAATGATTCTTTTACGAAACTTCAAAAATATTGTACTGATTTAATGTCAAAACAACCAGATAAAATATTTAAGTCATTAAGTTTCTCTTCGATTCCAGAAAATATTTTGGTTTCGCTTCTTCAAAATGATAATCTTCAAATGAGTGTAATTCAAGTTTGGGAATATGTGCTTAAATGGGGACTTGCACGAAATCCAGAACTTTCCTCTAATCCTACAAGTTTTTCAAAAGATGATTTCGACACTTTAAAGAATACCTTACAACAATTTATTCCATTTATTAGATTTTATAATTTAACTTCAAAAGAATTTTCGGATGGAGTTTTACCTTATATGAAAATTTTACCCGAGGAATTATGTATAGACTTATTAAAAACTTTTTTGAATCGTTCGGATCCTAACAGTAAGCCGTATAATAAATCAAATATTCGTGAAGAAATAAATTTAATGAATGTTGATTCAAAAATTATTAAAAATCAACATGTTGAATTAATCTCAAAATGGATTGATAAATTAGATATTACAGATCGAAAAACTCCATATGAGTTCAAATTATTATTTCGTGGTTCTCGTGATGGATTTACACCTGTTAAATTCCATGAATTTTGTAATAATAAATTTCGTACTGTAACAGTTGCTAAAGTGAAAGATAGCAACGAAATTCTTGGAGGATATAATCCGAATATATGGAAATCTGATGAGAGCCGTTGGTGTGTACTTAGATATGGCAATTATTACACCGCTAATAATAGTTTTATATTCTCCTTTGAAAATAATAATCAAAGAATTGAAAATTATATTTTAAGTCGTATAATTGATGAAAAAGAAAAAAAAGCTATACATAATTACCGTTTTTGGGGTCCATCATTTGGCAATAATGACCTTAGCTTATTTAGAGGATCGACTGATAATTGTATTAGCAAAAAAGGATATTATGATAAATCGATCAGAAAAACTGAAGATGAATTTTCTGTAGAGGAATGTGAAGTATTCCAAATTAGCAACCTGCATTTGGCCAAATTTTGAAGCCCGGACCAGCCCGGAATTTATTTTATTAATAAAAATTAATAAATGAACACTTTTTATTTGATAATATTGTTTGTATTTAAGAATTCTATTTATTTATTTATTTATTTATTTTGTAGCGCAGTAATTTTGCGCGTACTAAAATATTTATAAAAAATCCTGGGTTTACACTCGAACCCGGACCCGGCCCGGATTAAAATCAAGAATAAATTTGCGGGCCGGGTTTGAAGTCTAAGCCGTGAAAACAATAATGCTGGTAAAATGGTTGCAATGGTATTAGTGGGGTAGGGAAAATGTTAGTAAATGGTGATAAGAAAGGTATTAGCAATATTGGGAAAGATGTTAATTATAAATTGTTTTTTAGAAAATATGTTTATACTTGTTCACTTTTTACTGTATATCTTTGTTTATTTTATTTTATTATTTCTTTATTTCTTTATATAAAAAATTAGTGTAATACATTTTTTTTAAATATAATAAAAATATAAATTAAAAAATAATCAGAATTTCTGTTGATTTTAAATTGTATATTTATAACGAAAAAAAAAGGTTTAACAAATAAAAAAATGATTGTTACATTCCAAAACAAAAAAACTACATACTTAAGTTGCCACTTTATCAATGCATTATCCTATATCTGATGAGTGAAAATACATACTGTTCTTCTATACACTAAACTCAACATTAACATTATAATATATTCAATTAGGCAATCCTACTCTACAACGGGTTGTTGATCGCATCATACCTGGAGTTCACAACTAAAGTTACGGGTGTAATATACATAAATTAATGTGGTTATTTTAAAGTTTAAACTAAATATTTACCTAACAATATATATCTAAATTTATTATGAATTACTAATAATTTAATAATTTGCAATTCTAGAAAATATTGAAAATTAAAAGTATGATTTATACATACTTTTACATATATAATTTCTATTTATTTAAATGTACAAAGTGCATGTCATATATTTGAGAGATAAACCTTGAATAATACTGTTTTTATTCTTATTTAGAAAAAATATCTTATTATTTAAATATAAGGATAATAATTTTTAGCACTTTATAAGAATTTTTTTTCGACTTTCATAACATTTTTATTTTTTGAACGCAATACTCAAAGGTTTAAAATAATTATCATTGTGGTAATCTAGCATAATACAGTAGACTTATATATATCTTGCTTATTATCATTAGTCTACTTGTCTTACTGATTTGAATATAGCACGATTTCGCAAACCGTGAACTATAAAACCCATGTCTACTCAGATAAATATCAAACCATACTATATAAACTATAATAAACCATACTCAATAATTTTTTAGGAATGAAATACCTGAAAATATTCCTTATTTGATAAAATATCATAAATCTTTCAGTTATAAATCGAATGAAGCAGCATGATACAATGATATCAAGTAAAATTTCTAAATAATTAAAATATTATAAATACTATAGTGATTAATTATCACTATACTATATTTGATAAATTAGCATATTTATATAGTATCAACTAATAAATTGTACTCTAATATTTTCTTGTAGACTGGATTATGAAAATATATATACACATTTCTATTAACTTTATCCATATTTGGATTCAAAGTAATTTCAAGTTATCGGTTGTAATTCTGGTAAAAAAAAAATTATGATTGAATTTGTATTACCATAATCCATATTTGGATTCAAATGGAAAAAGATAATTTCAAATTATCGTTAATTCTGGTAAAATAAATAAATAAATAAGAAATACAATCATTTTTTTTAAATATTATTTAGTTTTTTAAAAAATACAATTTACTTTTTAAAAAAACCTATTTAAAGTTCCAAAGTGTTTGTAAAAATAATAAAGTGCTATTGACTATACCAGGCACTAATGCTTGTGCCAACGCCACCAGCATTTGTGCCCTAAATTTTTTGCTACAAGCATATGCCGAAAGAATAAATTTATTTGGAATATATATAAACAAAATATTTAACACGGTTATAATTTGTAATTTTGTCTAACAAAAAGGTCACTTAAATTTAATTTAGATCTCATCGGACGATTGAGAAATGTAACAGTAACATAAACAAAAGTTATTATTGTTATTGTTCAACAAATAACATGCAGATTCATATGAAAAAATAGCCAATAATCCGATTAATCTTAATCTTGATCGAACAGCTATCTAGAATTCTAGATAACCAAATGTACTAATTGATGATTATTTAATTTGTTTCATCAAATTTTTTACAATTTAAGAATATTATTTTTGACTATAGAATGCAATTATACAATATTCCTGAAATTCATTATGATTTTTTTTTTTATATTAATTGTCTTATTTCTTTCCTTTGATTGAACCACTTTTAAAAGTCAATATAATTGCAGACAGCAGGAAAAAAAAAGAATTTGAAAGTAATAGAAGCCTATGAATACAAAAAAAAAAGTAAATAGCAAACATGTTGTGTATACCATATCCTTAAATCTCACCGGCTAGCTGACGGATCTGTTATGACGTACGGCAGAAGTCAAAAGGTTGTTGTTTTTACAACAACCAACTTGTTACAAAACAACAACCAACTTATTAGAAAATAACAACCTTTTGACTTCTGCCGTATGCCATAGCATCATGCTCAAATGGATATATATACAGTATATAGACATTCATTTATGAATGATAAACAGATATTATAGATAACTTTAATATATAAATGGTCAAGTTACATCTTTTTATCTAATTTTTGAAATAAAACTGAAGATATGGAATTGAATGATGAATATTCTCTTATGATCGAAGAAATAAAAATATTGAAAGAAAATTATACTAAAATACAAGATGATAATTATATTTTTTGTGAAGAAATCAAAAAACTTAAACAGGATCATTTCAGAATTCGAAGCTCGGTTAAAGAAATTTCTGAAGAACTAAATAAATGTTTTGAGAGTCGAGATAATTATATAATGAAACATTAAAATCAGCTCAAAATATATGAAGAGAGCTTGGTAACACTTTGTAATGAAAACGAAACACTTAGGGACGAACTGACCGGTTTTGATATACTCAAAATTCGGTACAATGCAATTTTTGGGAAATATAAAATGATTGAAAAGAACTTGGAAACACTTCAAACCAAAAACAAAAAAAATTCAGGAACTTTAGAAGAAGATAAATGATCTTAATAAAAAAGAATGTGAATAAAGTTATAAAAACTGTAAGGTTCTGGTCACCATATAAAAAAAAATGAATATAGCAGATCGGAATCGTATAGACGATGACTTAGATTAGAAAAAAATTTTTTCTGATATTTTACTTGTTTATTAATTATTAAATTACTTTATAAAAGGTGTATATATTAATAAAGAATAAGAATATTTTAAATATTAAAAATTTTCTAAGTATATTAGTAATTAAGTATAATATCCAAAATACGATCCAAAAATTCTCAACAGTAAAACTATAAATTCGGATCCAATAAATATTCACATTCAAATTTTTTACCTCTTGAAATTTTCACGTCCTTAAACTTTACCTCGGGAAGATGGGACCTTTGTATTGAATGTGACGATGAAAATATCTAACGAAAATAAAGATTTATGTGAGTGATTGACCCAAAACTTATCATAAAAACAAAATGGCATTAGATTACATATAACTAATTGATAAATCTCATTTATGTTAAAAAAAAATAAGATTATTATACGAAAGCTTTATAATAAAAATGAGCTGTTGCAATTCAAGGATATACAGTCGCCACTGGTTATAATGAACCTATATATACCGAAAACTTGTTATACTGAACCAAAGTTTCCAGAACTGGATTTTCTATAATCAATTACACTGGTTATACCGAATTACCATGATAAAATGCTATATACTGTATATCGAACCCACCTTTACAGCCCAGATATATATTTATTTTATTTTATTTAAAGGAAAAGCACAGTATCGTTACAAATTGATAGTAGTAAAGTCACGAGAAAAAATCTACTGAAATTAGCCGAGACTTGAACACTACTGTGGAAGAGTAACTGAGCCCCCTGAAACCGTATACGGGATCAGTGAACTGTCTATGCCTATGATAAAAAAAAATTATAGGTAAAACCTACGTGCTAAGAGAAAATAAAATAAAACTATCTAACATTAAAGGATGAGAATGAAAATCAAAATTAAAAGAAGAAATAAATTGTTGTCTATTATTAACATAATTATTTAAATATAAATGAGATGAACGATATTCAGACCAAGAGCCTGAATGTAAAAAATCAATAGGAAAAAAAACTCGTAAGTCTAATCTATCCGCGTTGTTCTTTTAACATAAAATATGTTACCTCACGTAAACGCTGTCAGGTGAGGAATGGTTCACACTATTTTAATTGTTTTAAAAAAAGAAAAAAATAAATTCGTAACCAAATGATCAGATCCAGTCAAAAGGAACATAAGTGGCTTGACCTGGACGAGGTAGGATCATAGAACGCCAGGTTATATTAGGCATGGCACTGTGTACTTGTCTATGTGTATCACGTGTCCAAGGAGGAGCGACAGGATGAGACGTATCCTTTTTGAATAGATATCTATTCGTTTTGATGTGTGGAATCAGTTTATAATAGAGCTGTTCTTGTGTGATAAGGACCCGATACTTTTGGCCAAGATTAATCCATTGTTCGGGGGTTAAAGTTTCGTCTCGTGAAATATTTTCTAACGTCATGAGGCGGTGAAGACGACGAGTCCGTCGAACGACTTGCTTCCGGATCGTTGAAGGTTTGTACGCGGTGTCCGAAAATCGGTAGTGGAGAAATAATTTGCGGTACATGCATTTATCGTAATGATGTTGTGGATGGCGGACATATTTGGTGTTGATGGCGTATTCAGTGGTATAAGATATACCTAGTCTATGTGAGGTCACGTGTTTAAAATGATGTTCGGTGTAATTACGACAAATTTGTTTATATGCTTCCGATTGTTGGTCAATATCCATCTGATTACCACGAAGGAAATTTTCGGGAAAAAGAAGTTTCTGATGTTCTAAGCAACCTCTACGGTTGTTAGATAGTATGATGGGTGAGGGAATAGTGCACGTAGTGAATCTACGATTTTCTACAGTCGGGTGATTGCAAGGGACAAAAATACCCAGGTGAAAACGGTATTTTTTATAGGTGAAGTTGACAAAGGTTTTTGTGGTTCTATTACTGCGTGTTGAAGTTGCACGGTTCTTTATTATGGTGATACGGGACATGAGAAGAGTTCTGATTCTATTAAAATATTTGTGTTGGGTACGTTTGGGGATTACTCTTTGGAGATGAAAAAAATGTGTGAGCAATTTACTGATTTGGTATTTGTCATTCATTGAATGAGATGTGGAAAATAACTGTTTTGGGGAAGTGTTCACCCGAGGATCGTTTGTGTGTAATCTAAGTGTTTTTGGATTGGTTCTTGATGTCGATCGATCTATCTCGAATAGGAAAGTTTTGCTGCGATGATTTTCATAAAATTTGTTGTGACCTTGTAAATCATGGCGAGTCACGTGAAAAATTTTGGTATCAATGAGAAATGGGAAATATTTTTTCAAAGTACTTTTGTGGTGAGGAGAAGTGTTTTTAGGTATAAGGGCCATATTGTAAAAAAAATATTGCGGTAAGAAACTCTCTATTGGGTCAGTGTGCAGTGGGGGCGATATTTCTTATGTGAACTCGGGGGGTTGGCAAGAGGGAAGCCTAAGTCGGTGAGTTCAAGAAATTTGGTTTATGTTACTGCGGAATTCATACGAAATGGAAAAAGTCAGGAGAGAGTTTTTTTTACAGCCCAGATATATAAACCATACATTAATTTTTATTTTCTATAACGAACAGTCATGTGACTATATATTAACTCAGGCCGAATTTATAGCGCTGGCCAAAATTATCAGTAATTAATGTATAACCTTTTTTGAAAATTTATATTAAGCGAAATTATAATTCTGGCCAGCACTATAAATTTGGCCAAAATTACCAGAAGTTCGGTATATTATATAACGAATTCACTCTATACTGAACTAAATCCTCTGGAACGGAAGGTTCGTTATATCCAGTGGCGACTGTAATCTCATATTTCAGATGTACAAGAAATGCCATCTTTTGATAGTTTTGTATATTAAAAAGGAAAATTATTTCTGGTCCACTAAATCAGATGAATAAATTAAACTATTGATAAAAAAAATTTTTAAGCTCAGATAATGGATATTATGTAAGTTTGCAAATTTTGTGATCCTAATTACTTGACTCAAAAATTCATGCTTTAATATTTACGATAATAAAATTTTATTAGCCCTCTTTACTTCCTTATATATAGCAGTATAAAAGATCCTCATTTATAGTGAAAGAAAATCCACGTCAAAGTTCGCTTGATGTAGCAGGTTAAAATTTTTCTCTAACCAATTGGATTAAAAAGAATTGTATTCCCTTAAAGTCTCTCCCCAAAAATATATCTAGAATAAAAAAAAATTGTAAAAAAATATAAGTTGAAAAAATTTTATGAAAATTAAGATGAACATATGGACGTTTTTTACGTTAAAGTCATTTTCAACTTCAATAGCGATATCATCATTCAGATTTCAAGCAAATTTGGACAAATATTTATTATTCCGCAATGACAAAATGCAAATATCTTTAGATTTTATTTTTTTTTTTCGATAAAAAGCATACAGTGCTATTAATATTTGATATGCATTGGTCAACAAATCTAATATGTAATGATATTGTAATAAAAAGCTATATGGTTAACAAGTTAACTTTGAATGTAACAGAAAGCTTTTAATATTAATAGGGAGAAGTTAGATATTCGAAAAATATTTTTGGAATGAATTTATATTATTGGGGTTATTGCTGAAAAATAATTAATAAATATATATTTAAACCATGGTTGGTTGTTTCATTTTTTTGTTTGAATTTTATTATTTTTGAATTTTGGCACATTACTAACTTCCTTATTTATTGTTTAAGATACTAATTGTTGATAACGAAAGCTGATTTGAATAACGATGTATAAGAGAGTAATTAATTATTGAGATTAATGGTAAGTAATATTCGATGATGAAATGAGATACCTTGAAAATTTGTTAGAAAATTTGGTGGAATATTTAAAAATTTTTTAGGTCAGTTATGATAGATTTATATTTTGAGAATTATAAAAGATTTAACACGTTCAAAAACAATTGGAATTGTAGTATCCCAAGTTCACGAAAACGGAAAGGAGTATGTCACTGCATATTCCAATTTAAGTTTCAACAATGCAGAAGTCAAGTATTGAATGAATTCGATGACATAAAATTTATTTTATGAATCGTAAAAAAAAAAAATAATATTCAGATTTGATCATGTGATCAAAACACAATGATTTAAACTTCATAATTTTTGATTTCCAATTTGGGAAACAAAATTATTATAAAGTTTGACCATCACTAATTAGGATTAATTTTCTCTCTCTTCTATCCCTTTTTATTTATTAATTTGTAAAATCCGATTTCGGTAACATCGTATATACTGTAATATATAATGGATGATAATAAACTTTTACCAAAATTATCTCAAAATTTACTCGAAATTTTGAATGATGAAGAATATTATGATGTTACAATTGAAGTTGGTAATGACCCTTATGTAAAAATATTTCGTTCACATATGGTCATTTTATATTATCGTTCTCCTTATTTGAAAAGAATCTTGTCAACTAACAAAAAGAAAAATGATGGAACTTTGGCACATATTAAACTACCAGACATTTTACCAGAAATTTTTCCAATAATTTTAAGGTAATAAAATTTTTGTAAATAAATTAT
>QKYT01001246.1:8318-19521 GCA_003550305.1 Glomus cerebriforme | reverse complement strand
CATTAAATGAATTTGAAGATGAATTTATTAGAAGAGTTGATAGAATTGACTACTTCAAGATAAAATTAGAAATATATAACAATTTTTAAGGAAGAAATATTCAAAATAATCAACCCATTTCAACATATTGGATTGTGAAAAATTAAAAGCTTTATTAAGATTAAAAATTAATGATGAATATCTTCTATCACCCATACAGATTTGGAGAAAAAAGAAAGATTATATGATTTTTAAAAATGATTTTATTAAAACCATGGAAGCTAATAAAAAAAAAAATTAAAAATTTATTTTTGATTTAATTGAAATAATTGGTAATAAGAAAGTAAAATCACTTAATGAGATTTGGATTAATTTCATGAATATAAGCAAAAGCTTCATGAGAAAAGATAATATCAGCAGAAAAGTTAATAACACTAATGATGGACATGAGAAAGTTTACCAAATTACTCCTTTACCAACTAATACTGTAGAAAATTAAACGGAATGCTATGTGAATTGAAGAAGATTATGGAAATGATGTAACTAAGCAGACTAAGCCAACATACAATAAACCATATGGCTTTCATGGATGAAACAAATATAAAAAGGAATTCAGAACAGAAACTTTACATACATCAAAAGTGAATCAGTGAATCCAAAAAAAAGTTGAATTATGAACAAAAGGGAGATCAATTAGAAATAGATATGACAAATGAATACTATTATTTTGGTTTATTATTTATTTAGTATTGGATTTAATTTCAATATTTAAATCCAAATCTTACAATTTAATTTTTTTTACTTTAACTAGAGAAAGATGATGTGTGGTGACTGTGTTGCTGTGTTTTTGTTTATATATTTAAATTACTACAATTCATTTACTTTTTGTAATTAATGACTTTTAATTATTAATAATTTAATTAACAAATAGCTATAACTCTAAATTGTTAAAATGGAAATAAATTATTAAAATTTTTTCAGAATTGTTAATTGATACTAACCAAATTTAAAATATAGAAAATTTTATCCATTAAGTATACAGAAAAAAAGAATTTAATTAATTAGTAATTAAATATAAATAATTAATAATCGAAAAAAAATCAAAAAAGTTGCTATGCCATTACTACTGCCACATTAACGATTATTATTATTATTTTTTTTAACAATAAAATAAATTTACAATAAAGTCCACAAGTATATAAAACACCCTTATTTGTAAGGTAAAATTTTAACTCCTTTCTTAATTCTAATTCCAATTCTAATTCTTATATATAATTATATTACTAGGTAGGGAACGTTTCCAGGAACCATTGTTGAGTCCGGAGAGATTAATATTTGATCAACACTTGCTGCCACACATGAGAAGCAACTATCCTAACCCTCTAAATCCTAATCCTAATCCTAATCCTTTACCATCCTAACATGATTTTAAGATATAACTCTAATTTAACCAGAATAAATTTAAACCATTAATGATCATGCCAAAGGCAGATACCTTAAGTATTACAGTAGTGAAGTGAATAACAAGATAATTATTAACTATATTATGTATAATTTTAAATAAAATAGTAAAAATTTATTATTAGTTTTCCAAATAATAGTGTGTACATGAACATGAGCTTCAAATACAACCAATAATGCCGCATCACGTGAGTGCGGACAGACGGACATTTTTGTGTCACTGATCCTGGTCTTTAATAGTCCTACGCTATGCCCCGGACTAATTAACAATTACTAACTGTTATTTTACCCAAGATTTTATTTAATAAATTCTTATTGATTTCCTATTAATTCTATTAATTTTAAAAAATATGCGTTACTAGTCACGTGATCCACAGTTTTAAAATATATATACAGTATACTTGGTCCAATTTTTCCAAAACCAATATCAATAAATATCAAATCAACTATTTTTAGCATTAGTTTATGGCCAAGATGATTATTATTTATTCATTTATTTGTAAAAGTCTAAGCATTATTACATATCATGTGATATTCATTATCTTCGTAAAAAATTCACAGAAATTATTCAGCCTTATACAGTATTCTACCTGATACATTTTGATTATAATTAATTAAAAAAATACCAGTTAAATTAAAATTGTTCATATAGATTAAAATTTTAAAGTTATATTAATTTCTTTTTCTATAATTATTTGGTATCTTTCTAGATTTGAAATTATCAAGATACTAAACATTGTGCCCGAAAAGCTGCATCAGAAAATCTTTTAAATCATTGTTTATCCTTATTTGAAATAGAACATCCGGCAGAATCAAAATCCGTTCTGATGTACTCGAGGCAATTTTGGGTTAGTTCAATTTCAAAATGTTAATCACATACGGTTACTTTTGATCTTCCTTTATTCAGGCAAATATATTTTCTACCATTATCCTCCGATTTTGCAGTGATTTGGATTGCAAAGGTTGTGATGAAGCCCGTCAAGTGCTCCAAAATGCGATCACAATCACAAACATTATCTCCAGAAATGTGTAGACAAAATAGCACTTTTTGTCCAAAATCAGGAACTGATGCAGATTGTGATAATGAATGTTGTACTACCATTTACTCTGGGAATGGTGGCTCTTATGAAGTCTGTAGCTGTTGTGATAGTGCCAGTTACCATGCTTGTCAGATGAGTTGCGCTATATGTTATAATGTAGAGTTGAATATAGAATATTATGTTGGTCAACAATTGCAGCATTCAAAGTATACACAAGATTTCAAGAAATCATTAAAAAATGCAAATAAGTTTCTCACTGAACATATGCCAAATAGTTTATTCTGGTGCTACTATAATCCATCATCAGTGACTGAAGTTATTCTTGTAAGGTACGTTACTCCATCAAAATGGATCTTATTTGCATTTCCAGCATTTTTCTTATTTATTTGTCTCTTAGTATTTACAAGCTTAGTATTACATACTAAGTTTGTTAAGGACAGGGTCAGTTATTTCAATATTTGGATTGGCATAATACTACCTTTTATAATCCTATTACAAGTTTGGAAATATGGTTTAGTTTCCAAACAGATTTGATAATTTTGATGGTCTTCATATTTTTATTTACAACATTTGATTGGCTTCCAATTTTAATAAAGATTTAAGTCATTATTAAATTCTCAAAATTGCAATCAATTGGTCAAGTTTTATGGGGTTAATCATACCAATGTCTGTATATTCATCAATCATTTTATATATACCATCATCACATATCCTATCTTGATCGTTCAACTTACAATAGTTTCATTAAAAATCATTTATAAATGGAAACAGGATTTAATTGAAAATAATTTGTTTTGAGCTTAATGAAATTTCAAGGAAATTTTTATGAAATTTTATGTTTTTAGTGTTTTAAATAAAATTTAATTTTTGCTACCCAAATTGTAGTTCCTTTATTGTCAATTTCTATGGAAAGATTTAGTATCAATTCCATCTCGACTTGAATGATCTAATAATTCAAAATCATAACGAATATTTCTTCTCGCTCGTTTAAATATATATATATATACATATACATATACATATACTGTACATCAAGATGTTGATGTACATGTAGATGTAGAGGGGGGGAATCTCTGTTTTATGAATCAAAGGTTGTTTAAATAGAATTTTTTTAAATTAAAAAAAAACCAATAATAATTTTTTTTTGACTTTAGGCTCGGCAATATTTTGGCTAATAAAAAAAAATTTAATCTAATTTAGGCTGGCTAAAAAAAATAAATAAATTTTAATCTAAAAAGGTTAGATTTTTTCAGTTTGGCATGCTGCAGAGGATCAGTAAGTGATATGGTTTTTTTTTATTGTTTTTATTGTATTGTTACATTACAGACGATTATGAAAAAATTGATACACAAACCTTTTTTAAAAATGCAAAAAAAGTTTGAGACAAAAATTATAAATAGGTTATTTAATTTGAAAACAATTACTCGCAAAATTGTAATTTAAATATAGTAAACTTTAACTATGAAATCTTCTACTCTTCTTCTATCACATATTACATATATATCATTATACTTTTATTATTCTGTATAATTTGTAAATTGTATTATTACTTTTTATTAAATATGATAAATATAAAATAATTCCCCATAATTGTTTTTAAATTTTCTTTGATTTTTTTTGCGCTCCCATACATATATGCAGAATCAAATAAAAATAAGATACATATATTACATAGTACTTTATTTTCAAATAAAGGTACAATCAATGTTGCAGCCTGAAAACTGAAAACGTAACTGAAACTAATCCAAAACTTAAGCCATTATCCTATAAAAAAAGTTAAAAGAACGTTAATAAACGTTCTTCGTAAAAAAATCATCCCCAATTCTGAAGTCTAAACTGAAATCTCCAAAAAAAAGGTTAAACGAATGTTAATAGTAAAAAAATCATTCTAATTCTCTAATTACCTTTCCACCTCCAATTCCAAAGTTCTAAACTAAAATCTACAAAAAAAAAGTCAAAAGAACATTAGTAAACATTCTTTGTAAAAAAAAAATCATCACTATTCTCTAATTACCTTCTCACCTCCAATTCTAAAGTTTATACCAAAATCTACAGAAAAAAAAGGTAAAAGGACATTAGTAAATATTCTTTGTAAAAAAAAATCATTCCAATTCTCTATTACCTTTCAACTTCTAATTCTGAAGTTTAAGTAAAAACATTCTTCATATAAAACAAATCATCCCATTCTCTAAATACCTTTACGGCATCAAATTCAAAGACCTTCTGATATCAAATCCAAATTCTGAACTGAAATCTAAAAAAAAAGTCATATAACGTTAATAGAAAATGTTCTTCGTATAAAAGAAAAAAACTCTGAATACTGTAAATGTATTTATCCACATTCATTTTAAAGTATCTTGAAGTAGTATTTCTTCTTTTTTTTCTTTTATTTCTTTTGCTGTTTGTTGATATCTTCTCATTACTGATCTCATTATTCTTCAACATTGCTTCATAAACATAAATATAAGGAAATGAAAAAGGGAATTCTAAACTAAACCAAACCGCAGATAGGAAATATTCAACTATCTGAACAGTCTTTCCTTGCCTGATACAAAGAAGACCTCTATATACAGTATAAGGAAGAGAAAAGGAAGTTTAAAGGAATTTTAAAAAAACCAAACCAGCCAGATAGGAGATACTGAGGTACTCGCGTACCTGACTGGACCTTCCTTGCCTGATACGAGGAAGACCTCTATATACAGTATAAGGAAAGATAAAAGGAGGAGTTTAAAGGGATAGTTTATTTTTAAGAGGGTTATAGAGAGAAAATAAAATTATAAAGAGAGAAAAGAGTAGAGTTTAAAGGGAGAATTCAGTGAATCTAGTTTTTTAAATTTAGAGAAAAAAAATCTTAAAAAAAATGGTAGGTATTTATAAATATTTTTTTACCTTTTGTAAAATTTACAAAGGATATGTCATTAAGAACTTATTATGTATTTTTATTTATTAATTATGCAATGTACTACTTAATTTAGATTCATTTTTAATCATGGGCTAATGGGCTAGCCAAGTAAAGTATAATGGTATACATGAGTCATGCATATTAGATCATAATTTGAACCAGTCATAATGAAATTTTATTAATAAAAGTCAATCATATGAATCTATTACACAAAAACGTTGTACTACTACTATTGATCGCGAGTGCGACTGAGAGATTTTTACAAAAAAAAAAAAAATTATTAGTTAATTAAAATTCTTTTAATTTTTATTAAATAAAATTTACTTAGTAACTAAGAATTTAAAAAATAATATCGTACGAAAACTGCAGGAATTTTTGAAATTAAAGAAAATACAGTTATACAAATTAAATATATTTCATTAAATGTGGCACTCATGTGACATAATTTTGGACGAATAGATTTTTCACAACTACTGTAGACTACTTAGTAAAAAAAAGTTATACTCAGGACTTGCGTTAGTAAAAAAATAAAAAATAAACACGGAAGTGATGTAAATATCACGTGATTTTTTAGCGCATCAATCTAAAGAATTTATTAAAAAGCTTGAAGGCCAAAAGTCAAAAACACTTTACATATGATTTCATACATGTGTCTTCGTTTAAATTGCCAAATCATGATTATGATATTGAATTATAATTTCTATACTAATATAATATCAGCAGATACAAATCATACGACATTAATGGAACTCATTGTTTAAATGATGTGAAATTATTCAAAAGCAATTAACTATTATTAATTGATGAACACTTTGAGTATAATTATTTTAGGAGATAAAATAATAAAATAATGGTAAATTTAAAGATCCTTAAGAAAGTTATGATAAATCTGAAATTAATCATTAAATTTAATCTGTAAAAAATAAAAAATAAAGAATATAGTTAATTTACTAATTTCAATAAATTTTTTTTTTATAAATAATTTAAATTTACCTTGAGAATTATAAGTTGAGTAAAATCAATAGGTTCTATAGATACTATAAATACAAAGGATTAACAAATATTATTACATTATTTTAAATCATAACAAATAGTTTAATTACCTGAATATTCTTCATGGTCACTTGCATTTTTTGTTCGGTAAATTATTAAAATTCAATAATCTACTTGTGTAAATCTTGAGGATGTGTAGTATAATTAAATTCAGTATTAATTGATAATTTTGTATAAGATTGATGTTTTTCATTAAATTCATCTGCTTCAATAATTTGTTTATATATTTCACTATCCTTTTTACTATAATAATCTATTGCATCCACCATTGATTAAATCTTTCGCATAAATATTCTGCAGTTGGTCTTTTTGATGGGTCTGCGTCTACACATTGTTTAAATAAATCATCTAATAATTGAGGGGCTTTAATATTAAGTCTTTGTCTTAGGTCTTGGCAGATTTTTACAGCTAAAAGCTCATCATGAGGCATATCATAATAAGGAGGTAATCCATTAGATACTTCATACATAATAATTCCAAAGCTATAAATATCACTTTCTTGTGTATATTCTCTTCCTCTCAAAACTTCAGGAGCTACATATGGTAATACTCCATAAACNNTTTTCTTGTACTTTTCTGATTTTTCATTTGCTGGTTTACATAATCCTAAATCAGTAATACTATAAATACCATACTCTTTATTTACATTTAATATATTACCACTATGAAAATCTTGATGAGTTAATCCCTCTTTATGGATATCTCTAAGAGCATGTGCAATTTTACGTAGAATAATAATTTTATTTCTCCATTTATTTGAATTAAAACTTTGTCTTAGATCATCATTTTTTGCATACTCCATTACCATCATAAAATCGCTTGTTTTAGAATCTTTAGTAATGCCATAAATATCAATAATATTTTCTGAATAATTCATTTTCAAGTGAAACTTAATCTATAGAATAAGTAAAAATTAGTTTCCATTTTTNAATATTTATTAAAATTATNCATTAAANTATTACCTCGTTTAAAAATTCCAATGTTATATCTTTTGAATTATTTAAACTTTTTAATACAACTTTTCGATAATCTTTATCCACATATTTTAGTCTATCCCATTGATTAGTTTCATAATTCCAATATAATATTAATCCATCCTTCGATTTTGCTTTATATATTTTACCAAAACCTCCTTTTGTAATATATTTAATATCATAAAATCTATCATATTCAATCAATTCTAATTTTATATCATAATTTGTTGCATTAAGCTGAGATTCTTGAATTAATTTGTCAATATCAGAATTCCGCTTGTCCAATTTTTGAAAACGTTTAGCGTTACATGATTGACACCATTTCCAACCAGTATTAAGTTGTTTACATTCTATACATAAACCATGATTTTTATAACGTTTTTTTAATTCCTTACAGTTCTTGTGTTTATCATGGTCAAAATCTTTTATTTGTTCAAATATATCATCACTGAGATATTTTTGCTCACTTTGGTGTTTATTATAATGAAAGATGTTTTTTATGAAATCCATAATGTTACAAAGTTAAGATGACAGGGAGCAGGTGTGAAAGAAAAAATAAAATTAAAAAAAAAATAATTTTTTTTTCATTTATGCTTACGTGTGGAAGATTCTTATTTTCTTTTGGCAAAATTTTGTGTATCTTAAAAGGAAAGATCTACATGATTTATACTTCAATCGGATATCTGATATGTTGATCAAAATTTTCTAGATTGAAATATAAAATCATATGATAAACTTGCTATCACCAACTTGGTGCTGAGGCAATAAATGTTAGTCTAAATAAGGAAAAAGAATAATGTTACCGGTTTTAATTGACAAGATACCCTTTTTGATTGTTTGTAACTTTGGACAATTTCAGCCACTCTTTGTCACAAATGTAACATTGTGTATCATCAAAAAAAAACGGGAATCATGCTTTTGACAAATGAAGCAATTAAATAAAGAAATTTAGCATTTATAATCAAAAGGAGAGTTTCTTTTAAACAACAACAAAAAAAAAATACATTTGAAACGTAATGATAAATTTAAATATAAATAGAGTTAGTAATCCTTATTCGAAAAAATTTACCCATTTTTCTCTTCTTTTAATTTTCTTAATCTACTATATCAAACAAAAAAACGAATTAATTTTGATTAAAAAAAAAAAGATGAAAATGAAAGAAAATTTTGATATGAAAAAAGTGAGGAATAACAGGATAAATAAAACTATAGATCCAACCGTATGTTAAAATATTTTTATTACTAAAAAACAAAATTATTATTATTTCCTGAAATAAATTTAATTTTTGGAGTTGGGACTAAACTTTTTAGGGCAAAAGAATTATAATAGATCATATGAAGGAATGGGAAAAACAGGGAAAGATTTCTAAGTCTCCATTTGCAAATTTAGCCAAAAAATTAAAATCAAACGGCTATAATTTTGATTCAAAAGCAATTTGTGATTAGTAAGTTAATAATTTATTTTAAATAATCTTTTTATTTATATTAATAACTTTTTATATTATAAATTTTAGTTGGTGGAACGTACTTGATCCACGACGTAAGCTTTAAAAATTCTATTTTTATTTTTTTTTTTTTAAAAAAAAATAGAATTAACCTTTAGTTTCTTTTGTTTAGTCAATCATGGACCTTTCTCTCAGGAAGAGAAGGATTATATTTATGAAAAGGCTAGGAAATATCAANAAACAAATGATAAAATTCCATGGAAATTTTTACAAGATAAATTTAAAATGAAATTTGGTAAGTTTCGTTCACGAAATGATCTCAAAAACATTTGGAATATTAAGAAAAGACAACTTAAATATGGAGATGAAAGTAGATATGTGGATGAGCTCGAATATAATGATAATAAAATTGATTATGAAATTGAGCATAAAGAAAAATATTCGATTCAATTCCGAAGTAATATAAATGGTAATTTTTACTTCAAAGGCAATTCAACGGAAACTACTGATTGTGATAAGTTATATGCTTTTTAAAAAATGGGTATTATCAATTAAAACTTATCATTAAGAATTCTATTCCAAATTTTCATTTATATATTTACATATGATTTTTTCTTATTTCTTTACTTTTATACTTTTTCATTTTTGTTATTAATTTATCACTTTTTTACACGCTAAAAAATTTGTATTATATCACATGTAAGGTTTTCCAAATCGTGTATTAACCAATGTATCTCATAATGAAAGATAAATAAATGTGTAATGGGAGAAATTTTTTTAAGATTGTACGATTTTTTAGTTTAAAGTTAAATGTTGAAAAATTCTTCCCCGTTTTATTAACATTTATTATAATTTCTTCATTTATATTTTGAAATGATCAATTATATTACAATAAATAAGATGAATGAAAAAGTAAATTGTATAGAACCAAGTAAATCATTATTTTTATTAAAAAAAATAGAACTAACTTCTTTTTGTTCCTTAACCAGTTAATCTTGGCCTTTCTCAGACAAAAAAAAATGTTTATGAATGGATTGAAAATGAAAAATATAATAATGATTTAATGGGAATTCATACAAATAGAAAAGGCAACTCGAGGCTTAAAAACAGAGTCAAAATGACCCTTCCTATCAATGTTCATTTTCTAAATCAACCGAATCTATATAGATTAGTATCTAAATTGAATAAATTGGAATAAGACATAGTACATTAGCACAACAGTCTCAGAAATTATTCTTTGAAATGAATATTTAATAACAATTAATAATGCTATTGAGAAGTTCCATCTTGTTGGTGGTCCAATTAACTTATTTAGTAGTGCTAATTTTTAGAAGCTACAAATTACAAATATGATATTTATACCAAAATTAAGTTCTGCCTTTAATTACCAGAGGATAGGATCATCTTGAATCCATTCAAAGTAATTTTCAACATTATTAATGTATTTTTTAATTATTCCTTTCGCTTTGTATTCTTCAATTAAATCTTCTATTGACTCCTTCTGCTGCTGCCATTCCATACTGTAAATCAAAATGTAATCTTTAGCTTGTAATAATAATATAGGATATCTGTTTTTCCAGTTATCAAAAAAATAATTTTAAAGATTCCAAATTAACTTGCCTTAGTTTTCTTCCTTCAATAGAAGCAAATTCAAACTTAAATAAACTATTTGGTGATGATCTATTTAATATTTTGAATAATTTATTCCAATCAGTTTCTGCTACAATAATATGTAATTTATTTAAATATTGATACTTAATTAATAACTTTTCAAGCTCTTCCAAGTTCATAAAATTATTGTTAAATAATAATTCAAGATATCTAAGATTTGGACAATTTTGATAAATAACTTGGATAAGTCTGTTATTATTAACAATATATTCAGATCACACTATATAGCAGTTGCTATTAGGTGATCATAATTTTAATAGTGTTATCACTTGTGATTGGCTTTTATGCTAAATGATACTATCCAAAATAAGAAAGTAGTAGGTATAAATCTGGTTAGCATCATGCAGCAGGTATAAGGAGCGTTTTTAATAAAACATGATATATATATCATATCATGATTGCAGTTCAGTGCAGTGTTTGCAAAACTGCGCCACAGTTTAACATAACATACCATTTTTCCCTCAATTTTCAATTTCGTACGAATAGCAGTTCTTTATATAGTCTTGAAAGTGAAAATCAGATGATGATCACATGATTTGTGGCAAAATCTGAATTGGCTGAAATTTGACCAAAATTATTTATTAGTAATGATTTGTAGTACAGTCTGAATTGGCTGAAATTGGCGCAAATTGCCAAAATTTTTTATTAGTAATCACAGGAAAAAAAATTTATTCTACT
>QKYT01001243.1:4713-18297 GCA_003550305.1 Glomus cerebriforme | reverse complement strand
TTACTCTATATATATAAATAATTTTGAATTGTGCAATGTGTAATTCTTTTGCACCTCTTTACCTAATCTATTTCATGTTTTTAAATTTCTATATTCAAAATAAAATGATATACTGCAATGAATTGGTAGTGTAGATGGTATGATTACTAATTAACCTATTGAATTTTTTTTAATTTATAAATCGGATATCTGATATTTGATATAAACTTTTATTTTTTTTTTAATAAATCACATGAAAAAAATTTTAAAATAGCATTATTCTATATTTAATTATATAAGTATATACTATGTAAGAATAATCAGACAAAAATATTTTTTATAGTAAAGTTTTCAAAATATTTAAAGAATAATAAATTATTATATATAATCATATAATAAAAATAATGATGTATTATTGTAATTAATATTTTTTTTTAATTTATTTTATTAATATTTTTTATTTATATAAATTTTTTTTAAAAAATTTTTTTTTAGTAAAAATAAAATAGAATTTTTAGAAAAAACCATTTCAGTATATAAAAAGAAAAAAAAATAAAAAGGTATTTTTTATTTTTAGAAAAATTAAAATAAAATTTTTAAAATATTTTTATTTTTTATTTTTTTAAAAAAATTAAAACAGAATCTTTAAAAAAATCTATTCTAGTAAATAAGAAAAAAATAAATTTTTTTTTGTAAAAAATATTATAATGTTAATATTTTTTTTTACTTTATTTAAAAATAATTTTTTTTTTAAATTTATATTTGAAATCTAATAAGTTTTGATATGTATTATAATTTAATATCAATATATTTTTTTGCTAATTAATATATATTAATACTTTTTTTTTTAGTTATTTTTGTTATTATATTTAATCTTTTTTTTTAATCTTTAAATATATTATATTTTAATTTTTAAATTAATTTTTGATATATTGTATTTTAATCTTTAAATATATTATATTCTTAATTTTTGATCTTAACCTTTAATATGATTTTTTAAAAGTATTATATTCTTAATCTTTATATTTTATTATAATAAATTTTACTAAAAATTTTATAATATAATTTTGGTTAAAATTACTAAAATTAAGTTAAATTATATAATACTAATGATAATAAAAATTGGATAATTTATATAATTATATAATATTAAAGAGGTAGAAGTGTTATTAATTTAATCAATTTAAATATATGATTCAAATTATGAATTAATCAGATTATCTATTAAATTGATCAGATAATTAATCAAATATTTAATAAATCTAATGAAAAATAAATCTTATATATTTAATAATTAATTTTTTTTTTAATTAATAATTAACGTAACCTCATTACTTCATATCAATTAAATAAAAAAAAAATTCTAATTTATATTCAGAAAATTAGATTTTATATAATATTAATAGGTAGTTTAAAATTTTTTTTTATTTATAATTAGAAATTTATAGTTAATATTAATATTAATGCCGAGTAAAAAAAAATTTATATATTAGTTATATTAAATGATATAAGTTATATTTACAATTTATTTATTTTAAAAACTTAGAATTTTTTTAGTATAAAAAATAATATTTTTTTTTTTTTTACAAAAATTAAACTTTATTAGTTTAAAGTTAACTATAAGAATCTATTAAATTTTGCAGATTTTGTTTTTAATTTACATAATATAAATTAAAAAATTCCTATAAAAATATTATATAAAAAAGTATTATACTCTTATATTTCCAAATATATACTTCACAATGAGCAGTATAATTCAGGTAATATTGTTACAAATATTACATTTTAATTTTACAACAATTTCTCCTATACTAGTAATAACTTTCTTTAGTAAATTTCTGTCAAAACAGATCATAAAAATTTATAAAATAATAAATTGTCTATTAATATTACATTTTTTAAAATATATTTTAGTAAAAAAAGTTAATTAGCAAAACTCTTTTAATTAGCATATAAGTATTCTTTCATATTTTTCCAGAAGATACCTTCATTGTCTCAGTTATAAAATATATCAACTAAAAAACTTATTAAAAAATATATGAATTAATAATTAATTAGTACCACATGATCTACTGCAGTACATTACCAGAAAATCTAATAATCATCATATTACTCTTCTTAAAATAAACAAAAATAACTTCTTAAGGACTAATTGTTAACAAATTATACCAAATTAGCCTTATGCTGATCATTTTTTCTAGTATCCTCTATTCTTCAAAAAAAAATAAAAAATACAAATAAAAAATGATTAAAGTCTATTTCAAAGAAATTAAAAATAAAAATAAAAAAAAATAAAAAGGATTAAAATTAGGAAAAAAAATTATATCTAGCTGCAAAAAACCTAAAGTAAGTCTAAGAAAAAATACCAAACAATTTGCTAAAAAAAAAGTTTTTTTTCTCAAAATCCTTTATAAACTTTTTATTTACAAGAATCCAAAGTTAGTAAAATCATACTTTTTTTTACAAAACTTTCTATTACTTTTCTTTTCTGAATCCAAAGAAATAAAACATATAAGAGTGAATAGCTTAAAAAACTAAATATTTTTAAAGATATTGTTAAAAGTCATTATCTAAGAGTTATAAAATAAAAATTGTAAGTATATTTAAAAATAATAAAATGCAAATAACTTAAACTATTTTATTAAATGTTAAATAATAAAAGGAATATTTTTACTAAAATACCAAAAAAAAAGAATAATGAAAAATATGTTATTTATACTTATTTTATTAATAAGTTTCTGTAAAGTATATATATAATAATAATAAGAATTAATCATATAACAATGATCAGTTGCAGATACTTTTCAGCTTCTTATATTTTTATTTGAGAAAATCAAAAAAAAAATTCAAAACTATATAAAAATCTAAAAAATTGAAAAAAATTCAAAAAAAAATTTTATATATAAACAAAAAAAATATTTTATTAAACCAGTTAGTTACTTTTTTTTTTATATTAAATTTTTAAAAAAAATTTCTTCTTATTTAAACTTATATATTAACTTTGCAAGTCAACTTTTGGATTTACTTTTATCAACAGATTAAATTACAGTTTTATCTTAAATAAAATCAGATGATTTATTTAATATAAAAATTTTTAATAATAATTATAATAACTTATGATATTATATATAATATTATACCACATAATATTATATATCATTTTTACTTTCTATTCTTCCTTTTTTCTTTCTTTTTAAATACAACTGCTTCTGTCTTAAAGATTACTTTTTGAGATAAACAAAAAGAACAAATAGATTTTTTTTTTCTTTTAAAGATAACTACTTTAAAAAAAAAATAAATAGAAAGAAAAAAGTTTACAAAAATATTGTTAACATTCTTCTTTTTTCTTTTTTTTAAAGATAACTACTTTGAAAGAGATAAATAGCACTGGTCAAAAACTAATCTATCTTACAGATATCTTACAGATAACTTATAAATATCAGGTACCCAAAATGTAGAAAATCTGCTATATATTAGGTATCTAATATGTATATGGTCCAGTACAAAAAGCTTTGTATCTCACTGAAAAAGAAAATGATTTACACCAAGAAATCATTCATATGATATAAACAAGATGTGCTGATTTTTTTTTTCTGTTAACACTTATCCCCTACAACACTTTTCTTAAAAAAAAAACTTTCCTTTACTAATAAAATTTTTCATGAAACGAAGAGCTACACCATTAACAGACAATGAAAAGTTAATGGTAATCAATGTTTATAATTATTTTTTAGGAGATAACTCAAGAAAAAATAACCATTGAAAGCTCTCATTACGCATAGTGTTTCAATCTGTAGATCATCCGTTATCCATCATCTAAGAAACATGTGATCCGTATGATCCATCAACCGTTAAGAATAATCCAAATCCATGACAAATAATCCGTATCATCTGTCAGACCATCCGTCAAATTGAATCATATAACTAAATTTAGAAATTTTTTTTTAATTTAAAAAAAAATTTACTATTTAAAAAAAAATTTTTATATCTCCTCTGACTTGGAATGTAAGTAATAGGGAGGAATTTTAACATTAAAGAAACATACTAAACATTTCTTTCTTTATTTTTTTTTTAGGTTTCCAGACTTCTTAGACAACCCGGACTTAGAATATAAGGAATTAGAGAAAAGAAAAATTTTTTTTTGATATTAAAGAAATGTATTAAATTTTCTTTCTTCATTTTTTTAGGTTTCCAGACTTCTTAGACAACCTAAACTTAGAATGTAAGGATTAGAGGGAGAGGGATTTTTTTTAACATTAAAGAAACTACTAAACATTTCTTTCTTTATTTTTTTAGGTTTCTGGACTTCTTAGATGACTCAGACTTGAAATGTAAGTAATAGAGAGAGGGGATTTTTTTAACATTAAAGAAACATACTAAACATTTCTTTCTTTGTTTTTTTAGGTTTCCAGACTTCTTAGATGACCCAAACTTGAAATGTAAGGAATTAGAGAAAGGAGGATTTTTTTAAATATTAAAGAAACGTACTAAATGTTTCTTTCTTTGTTTTTTTAGATTTTCAGACTTCTTAGACGACCTGGACTTAAAATGTAAGAAATTAGAGGAAGGAGGATTTTTTTAACATTAAAGAAACATACTAAACATTTCTTTTTTTTATTTTTTTTAGGTTTCTGGACTTCTTAGATGACTTGGATTTGGAATGTAAGAAATTAGAGGGAGGAAATTTTTTTTAATATTAAAAGACGTTTCTTTCTTTATATTTAAAATAGATTATGAAGTAACATATTAATACATTAGTTATATGATTTGTATTATGTATTTAATTATTGTATTTAATCATTTATTTAATAAAAAATATCATATTATTTAAATGTTGAATAATATATATATTTATTAGAAATAAAAATAGTATTATTATTAATTAAAAATTTTTTTTTTAAAAAGTTTTTTTTAAAAAAAAAATTTATATTATCCAGATTATCCAACTTCATCTGAGGTAAAACTGTAATCCAATCCATTGATAAAATGTCCATCTGACTCATTTGATTTATCTGACGGATGACAGATATCTGAATTTAACATGGATAATCGGTTGACAGATTGGAACTCTAATTATATAAGCGGATTGCTAAGGTATTGGGTGTAGTGAAGGGAACAGTTAGAAGTATTATTTTGTACTAAAACAAGCATGATGATAACACTTTTACACCATATAAAACTCTTAGATAACTTAAAGTGCAAAAAAGCAGGAATTAATTGACTGGTTAAATGCTCATGATATTTCTTTTTATAGTAATTTAAAAAGACCAAAACTTTTAGAACTGGTTCAAATAAACAAAAAAAAGGTACCATTTACTTGTGTAAAGATTGCAGAGCAGTTTGGACATGAACTTTCTTTTACTCCTCATATCATTATGAACTCCAGTCAATAGAAGGTATTTGGGTAGTAGTAAAGAATGAAGTTGCATATTTAACTCCACATCCAAATCTTTTATCATTAGAAATACACTTCTGGAAATATTTAAAAAAAAATTACATCATAAGTTATTATTGGACTTTGGAAAAGAGCACTTAAAAATGCAAAAGAATATTTCGAAACTGATAAAAACGCACAATTAATCAATGACAAATTTGACAACTATAATAACTCTGATGATAATCACGTGATTTGACATAATTTTTATATCATAACTTTCTCAATATGTACTGATATTATTTCAATAAAAAAAAAAATTTTCACATATTAAAATTCTTTTTATTGGCAATTTATTTGAGATATAAATCTTTTTGCACTGGACCATACTATAGAATTAAAAAATATAATTTATTAATTATCTCGCTATCCAGTGATTATAAAATAATAAAATATAGCTCATTCTATTTGTCTTATTAAGACGTATCGAATAGTACTAATTTCGCATTTCTAAGTATGATAGATGTTGAAATATTTAACAAATTGGCATTTTTTATTTATTTTTTTACAATTTATCAAATATCTTAGCATTTATCACACCTAGATAGAAATGCAAAATTAGTACTATTCAATATGTCTCAATGAGGTGAATTAAATGAGCTATATTTTATCATTTTATGATTACTGAATAGTGAAATAATTAATAAATTGTATTTTTTAATTCTATAGTATACATATTGAATACCTAATATATAGCAGATTTTCTGCATTTTGGATATCCAATATTTATAAGTTATCTGTAAAATATCTGTAAAATAAATCAGTTTTTAACTAGTGTAGAAAGGAGAGAATTCAGATTTCTTTATATAATGCCTTTACCTTAAAGATTATTTTTGTTTTCTTTTTTCTTTTAAAGATAATTACTTTATCATCATTTTCAAAATAATGCGATCTTTAATCATGTGGCATCATACTAAAACTTTGCAAATTTTACAATTATAAAATATAAGTTTTTTATTTACTAGTATTTAAGTTTTATAAGTCTAAAATAGTATTTTCCTTTCAAATTTACAAAAATAAGTACTCTCATTAGACAAATTTTATGAATTTAACGAATTTTTTACAAACTAGTAAGTCTATGATATTATTCTTTTAAAATCAAAGTATACTAACTCTTACCAAAGTAAATTTAGATTAAAATAGTAAAGAGTCTAAGTGAAGATTTAAGATGGCATATTATTTACTATCAGGCTGATGACTTTACATAAAAAAAAATTGCTAAAAGATTATATGTTAGTGAAGCTACTGTTAATAAAATCTGTAGAATTTTTAAAAAATGAAATGTATAAAAGATCCATTTGCTGTTAGAGTAGAAAGAAGAAAAATATTTACAACTCAAGATATATTGGTAAGAACTTATAATTATATTTATTTTTTAATAATTATTATCTAATAAAATTTACAATTTATAGGTATTAAAAAGGTTAGTTAAAGATAAAGTAAATTGGTATCTTGATGAATTGGTATATAAAATAGAATAAAGAATAGAAAAATTAGTTTTTATACCAACATTATGACGTTCTCTTCAATTTTGTGGTATAACAAGAAAGAAAATACAAAAAATAGCTAAAGAAAGAAGTGAGGCATTACGTGAATTTTATTTGTATAATATTGGAATAAATTACATCTCTAAACAATTAATTTTCATTGATGAAACAGCTAAAGATGAGAGGACACTCATTAAATTATATGGCTACTCTTCCATTAATACTAGAGCGAAAAAAAGTATTGTTTTTATTAGAGGAAAGTACTATACTATTCTACCTGCATTATCTTTAGAAGGTTTTATTGCTGTTGATATAATGGAAGGAAGTTGTAATAAAGAAAGATTTCAAACCTTTATATTAACACAATTGGTAATAAAATGTGTATTTGTATATAATATTATTTATAGAAAAAAAGGAATTGGCGACCTGGTCGCCATGGTGACTCCTGTCACATGACTTCATATACAAATAATTTGTCACCTCCATGTCACATCCCTAGTTTTCCATTTTTACTATTTATTCTAGGAACAGAATTTTTTCGGCATGAAAAAGCCTATTTGTCATATGTTATCCGTCACACTACTAATTTTAGCAAATTTTATAACGCCAGTCAGAATTTCCTTATTTGGAATCAATGTAACATTACACATCCAAAAAAAGGCAATTTTATTTCTCTCGAAAATTGAAGTTTTGCGTTATACAAAATTCCAAAAAAGGATATTTTTTGCCAATCACTTAATTTTGGCCAGAATTATAGAGATCGTCATGGTGACAGGTCGCCACATAATAACGCCTTTATTTATATTATTATAATAACAATTTGAAATTTTCTAATTTATCTAGTTACCTCAAATGAATTCTTACCTAACTAAGCATAATGTATTGGTTATGAATAATACACATATACATTATAATAATGATTTAATTATGGCAATAAAAGATATTGATGGTAGAGTACTTTATTTACCTCCCTATTTACCAGATTTCAATCCTATTGAAATAGCTTTTTCNGCATTAAAATCTTGGTTAAAAAGATATAGAGATCTTGTAGATTATTTTGACCCAATATATTTAATTTTAGTTACATTAGCTCAAACTATATTAGAGATAGTAAAAAAATATTTTATAGAATCAGTTTATGATATATAATATTTTATACTTGAAAATTTTCCAATAAGATATTTATTTACTAAGGTATCTATTTTATTGAACAAAATAAAATATACAAAAAAAACTATTTATACTTTTTTTGCTTCATCACGTAATATTTATCTACATCTAATAATTGTTATATCTATTAAAATATATTTAGAATCTGATGATTTTGTAAGATGACTAACATGAATTTCTTATTCTTCAAAGATAGACAAATAACAAGTAAATTTACCATCACCAAATTCTTTATCTAACTTTTTCAAAAAATCTTTCATACTTGGTATGCTTTTTTTTAATAAATTATAATAGGATATTTGTGAAAATAAACTATGATCTGAAGTAAGTGATAAATTATGAGATCTATTTTGAATATCAGAATTACTATCAGAATAATTATATGATAAAGGTGATGGTAGAATAAATTCATCAAATAAAGAACTTTTTTTAGTTACTTTTACTGAATGCATCATACTGAATAAAGCATGATTAGGAGGAGTATATAAATCTGCATTTTTATTTATCTATAATAAAAATATTAAATTAAATTTAATTTCTTTAGTTTATAAGCTAATTGCAAAATTATTTAAAAATAAATAATGATCATTTTTAATAAAACAATGCTTGTGATTTTTAACTTCACAAACATACTTATCATTTAATTTCATTACATAAAATTCAACTAATAAATTAGCTTCTTTTGGTACATAACTTTTAACACATTTTTTTGATTTTAATTTAGATTTAGTTTTTTGATAGATTTTATCTTCCAGTTCATTATTAGATTCCTGTTCTGAAACTTTATCTTATAATATAAATAAAGTTTAAGTTTAAGTTTAATAATATAAAACAATTTAACAAATAATTTTAATTGTAAATACCTGACATAAATGTTTCTTGGATGATTCTTTAAGTGTAATAATAACTATTACTTTTTTATTTCCTAACATTATAGTATGATAATCTTTTAAAAATTCATTAAAAGTTTTTTTATTATCTAAAAGTGTTCTAATACTACTTTCTAAACTTTGATTTATATACTAAACTATTTGTGATTGTTGAAAANAAGTATCATCAGTTGGTGAAGAAGAAATTACAATAATATCTTTTGATTCTTTATTAACTGCTTTAACATCTCAGCTAATTTGGCTATTACACGTAGAATAAAATATAAAATTATGTGATAATTCCATATTTAACTTATAACTATATTTCTGATTACTTTGTAATAGAGTATTTTTTGTTCTATTATGTACTTTTTCAGGTTTATATATTAAGTTTTGAAAGTACAATACTCTAGAATAATTATTTTTAGTTGGTTTGATCTTCTTATCACAGTCACAATTATCAAATAACAAATTTATGCCACAATACATATATAATTGGCACTAATTTGGTAATTTCTTAGTGGAATTGAGGTAAAAAACATTTTTTTATATGATAAATTTTTATTACGCAATAAAGTTTTATTATAAAAATTCATATGATTGATCAGATTGTAATATTACACAGAATTTGAAATTCAAATTTTTTTGTTGATCATTTTGAAGATCGCATTATTTTGAAAATGGCGATAATAATTGATTAATAATTGATTAGAAAGCTAAAGCTAAAATTATAAAAATATTTTTATTAAATAAAAAGAATTTTTTACTTACAAGTAGAATATCATCTTTATCATTTTAATTTTGTATTAACATTTTGTCTCGTGATTATCAAAATGTTCTTTTATAGCACTATTAATATCTTATTTATTTTTCAACATTTATAAAGAAAACAATGAATTGAAGTAGATATGGTTGTAAGTTACAGTGATATTGATAATGAGCTTGACTTCATCTTAGATGCAACAAATAGTATTTGTCACACATATTTATTATATATTATTAAAAATTGTATATAATAGTTTTTTAATTTAAAACGGTAATCCATTTTTAAACTCCTCTGCTGACATATAACAAATTACATTAAACATTATTATATTTTTTAAAAAAAATATTTTCTTCTTGCTGATTGTTTAAATGAAAATTTTTCTTAACTCAACCTAATTACAGTCATCTCCCTATATAATCATACCCCTCAGAACTGAAAAAAAAGATGTGATTATAAAAAACCTATATGATGTGACTATAGAGGAGGTTTTTTTAATAATATTATTAGTAATATAAATGTGCTTATAAGAGGAATGTGACTAAATAGGAGGTGTCTATAGAGGGAGATAACTATACTTTTTTACTTTTATATCTATTAATCAGATTTTTTGAAAAAATTTCCCTTATAAATAGAATTAATTAATCCTTTCACTACTTATAAAAAAATTTTTTCAAAGCTTTTAAAGAAAATTTAAAATAGCTAAAAAAAGAATTCAATGAAATAATTTTTTAATGGTAAAAATATAAGTGACAAGAATATTGTATGATATCTGCCTTTTTTTCTAATACAAAAATAACTTTTGAACTTTAATTAATCTACCAATTATTTAATGAAATTCTATTTCATTATTAAACAATGAAGAGTCTGACAAATACTATAAGTGCTAATCCATAAAAGTATGTAATATAAATTGATGTCATATTTTAATTCACAATATAAGCCTCAGCTCTTGAAAACTAAGGATTACTCTATAAAATTGGAATTCCAGTTTACAAAGATATATTAAAAATAATATATGAAAATAAGGATTTAGAATTATCTTGTAAATCTTCAAATATTAAAAAAAAATATTTTCATTGAGTATAAATATGAATTTTATAAGAGACTATATTTTAAAGGCATAAATGCTTAAATAAAATTTTTTACAAGAAAAAGTTTAAGTGGAATAAAAACACTATTTATATACAGTATAAATATCAGAATGAAACTCAGCTGCTATATAGTATATATATCACAGGTGGTATTACTATGATCTTGATCCTCATATATTAAATTACATTATGTAAGTCAAGAAAGTAAGTTATACAAGGTTAAGAAGGTAATATTTGCATCTAAGTCAGACACCAATTTTTTGAATTTGGAAACATGTTACTTTAAATTCATTTTTTAGATTTATTGTAAAAAATTTTTATCAAAAAATTAGAAAAAATTTATAAAGAATCTTATGTTGATATAGTAGCGATAATTCATTATTGTAAATTTGGTTATTTCTGTTAAAATAATAAATGAAACATCATGTGATAATATTTCTTTATGCCTAAAGAATTGGTATATTTAGTAATAAATTTTTGTTATTATTAATAAAAAAATATTAATGATAATGGTAGATTAATATAATTATTTAGCAACAAATATCAAAATTTTAGGATTACCTATCACCTTCTCACCCAATGTGCCATCTTCTCAAATCCTGTTAATCATATGTTAGTTTATACTATAATTATGGCCGAATAGAATATCTGCCCAAAAAATGTTAGATGTCTATTAATAGTAACACAAAAATAAATTGACAAACGTGAATTTTTTTGAACCTTTATCTTGAGTAATTCTTGTGATATAACAGCAATATGCCTTTTCCTTTGCTCCTTAACAAACTTTTTGAGCCTTATTTCTAAGTCTATTTTCAAAGTCTGTTATTATGCAAAATTTTTCTAATAATTATAGGATTGTAATTTAGTAATTTTATTAGATAATTTTAAATATAACCAAATTTTATTATTTTGAATTCTTTAACTCGCCGATTAAATTAAGATTTTATTGGGATTAGTAATATAGGTTCAAGCTACATAAATTTTTAAAAAAAAAGATTTAAACAAAAATGAAAGTATTACGCCATGCAATTTCATAAAATTAAAATTTTATCAATCAAAGGTATGAATTATATGGTAACCTATGCGAAAGTTTTAGAAGTAATAGGTTTACAGGTACCAAAATTTGTCTTTTATTTCATTGTAAAACATCTAAAAAAAACTACATTAAAACAGTATAATGTGAGTAGGTTTACAGGCTGACATATTAACTCACGTGTCATTACAGATTGCTTTATTTTTTGCTGATATTTATATACTACTTTTTTCATTAATGTTTGATTTTATAATAAAAAGAGATATACAATTTAGAATTTTTATTAATAATATAGTTAATATTACAAATTGGAAACTAAATAAATTTGTGCTAATATTATAAATTGGAAACTAAACAAATTTGTGCTAATATTATAAATTGGGAACAGTAAAAAATAAAATAAAATAAAATAAGAAAATTTTTCTAGTGATAAATTAGAATAAATTTATAAAATGGAATCTAAATAAATTTAAATCTAAATAATTTGTGCCAATATAACAAATTGGCAACAAATAGTATTTGTGCCAATAAAACAAATTGGCAATAATGCNAAATTGGCAACAAAAAGATTTTGTGCCAATATTAAAAATTGGTTTTTATTAATTAATGTAAAGAATTAATAATATTTAGAAATCCAAACTTAATATTGTCGTCTAATGAGAATTAAGACGAATGTAGCAAATGGTATTAAAGGGTAAATATTGAATTTGCTTGAAATTATGCTTTAAGGCTTGAATTATGGATTAGTGCTTTAATTAAGCGTTATGCTTTTGTATGATTTTAATAATACTATTATAATGTTAGTTTTCTTTTGAGAGAGTTGAAATGGAATGCAAACGACTTTTAAATTGGATATCCAAATACACTATGTACTTATAGGTGTTGAAATAATGATCAACACGGGGTTTTATCAACCCGGATTTGGTACAGTATTGTCTTCGTATGGATTTCAAATTCCGGAATGCTTCTCCTTTAATGTATCACAAATATATTCATGTTTAAACCGGAAATGAAAGCTTTCAAAGGTGAACCTTAATTTAGACCTNTGNAACAATGATATTTTAAGATAATATGCCTATATTCAGTTCATTTATTGTTCTTTTACTTTAATATATATGTATTAATTAGTCTTATAAAAAGAATTTATCACATAAATTCAAAATAGAATGGTCGAATATATTTTGCATGTTATCAGACGCGAAATCAGATACATCATTTCAAACCAATTAAATATTGTATTATTCCGCTAAACCATTTTTAATTCAATATAACACTATAGCATACGCAGCATGTTATTGTTTACGAATTTGGAAAAAAAACAATCTTGTGTATCGAGAACCACGCTTATCACCTTATCAATTCTATTTGGGGTGTATACATGCAAGAATTTCATGTTTCATATGTTTCATACGTGCATCATTCATGCATCAATGAACCAACAATAATTTGCCTATTATAAAAATTCGGACCGAGTTATCTTAAAGTCCGATCCAATATGTGATGNCGATCAACATTTTAAGCATATTTTTTTGTCGATTAACCTTCTGTTCGTAAATAAGTTTATAGTTTTTTAATATTATAAACTCCAAGAGAACAAATCTTTGTAATTTATTAATTTCAAAAAATAAATTTAACTACNCTATTACATAATAACTTTTACGGGTTGAAAAAACTTCACACTAGAAAATGTACAGTATCTGAATACTGAATGTGCGTGATACTAAGCCGTTAGATTTGCATTTTATTTTAAGCGGA
>QKYT01001242.1:0-19660 GCA_003550305.1 Glomus cerebriforme | reverse complement strand
TACCGTAATATTTATTCATCCCTTTAAATTAATAAATGTAATAAGAACTGAAAATGTTTAAATATAAAATAATTACAATAATTAGACAATAATGATGATTGTAACAATTGTAAACAACACCATCCTTGTTTAACCAAGGACAAAGTAAAAACAAACAATACTGTTTATAACTTTAAATAAAATATACAATAATACATTATTAGAGATAAGTTACAATAAATTTTATATAAATATGACTTCGATTTATAACACTAAAATTGAAACTTTTGAATTTTTAACAACTAGTAAAAAAAAAAAATTAATTAAACTCTCTTATTATAACTATGGGGAATTTTAAATCAATTCTTAAAAAAACACTATCAAATCCTTCTAAAAGAGGATGTTTAAAATCTGAACCCGAATCACAAATCTTGATTGATGAGAAACCAAATTATTATTTATCAAATCGTGGTGATGAAAATATTGATCGGCAACACTTCAATCACTTTTTTAGAAAGCATATATATGGGAATAATTTTTCTGCACCAATAGGAGAAAAATTAGCTCAAGGAGGTTGCAAAGTTCTGGATATTGGGTAAGTTAAAATGAACATATTTAGAATAAATTTCTTTGAAAGAAACAAAATTTTTATCCAATGGAACATATGAATAAATGTTTTTTTATATTTCAAGATGTGGTCCTGGAACATGGTTGTTAGATTTAGCGCATAAATATAGAAATTCCAAATTTGTTGGAGTTGATATAGAACCAACTGTATACCCAAATGAAGTAAGTAATATGTTGTAATAATTATATAATGTGGTAAAATAAGAAATTAATACATATATGTGCTTAATAGATAAAACCAGGAAATTTAAATTTCTGCGAGGCAGATATTTTAAACGGGTTACCATTTCCTGACAATGAATTTGACTTTGTTCACCAAGAAATAATGGCACTTATTATTAAAGCAGATCAATGGAATTTTGTGATCTCGGAAATTGTCAGGTATAAAATTAATCTATTTATTTATTTTTATAATTCATAAAAAATGATTTTATTTACAAAATAAATGTTTTACAGGGTAACGAAGCCAGGCGGATTTATTGAACTTGTTGAGTATATTGCACCTAATAATAATGGTCCAATTTTATCAAAAGTATATCAAACACGTGAGTAAAATTTTTCATTTGTTATACGCCAATTTTAATACTTTAACGTATTTTTATAATAATTATAGATTACGACTTGTGTTTAAAACGTGGTGTAGATACAAACTTAATACCGAAACTTGATACCATTATGAAATCACATAATGATATAACTGAAGTTAACAGAGATGAAAAAACGTTTATAATAGGTCCGAATGGTGGGAGAGTGGGAATTACAATCCTTGATATTATAATATCATTTATAACTTCAGAAATTGCAACGGAAGATATTTCCTCCCAAGAAGGAATAAATAAAGAAGAACACAAAAATAGGTTTAAAAATCTTAAAGAAGAATCAAAAACTACAAATCCTAAACTTAAACTTTGTAGGTTCTGGACACAGAAGAATTGTTGATAATATTTTTTAAATGCTTTCTTTTGTAATAGCAGCTATAGAATGTGCGAACACACATATCACACATCACTGTTTTTTTTGATTATGACCCTCAATATAATCATTAATTTTGGTGGGTTATTATATAGCAAAATATTTGATGATTATTTTAATATTAATAATAACAATTATATTTTGTACTGTATATATATTTTTTTACATAAATTTTTTGATGTAGCTACAACATTTTTTTCCAATGCAGAAAAAAAAAATTAAAAATTATAACGTTAAAATAAATGTAAACTGAATATTTAAAATTTATAAGTTCTAAACTTTTGTATGATTAGATAAATGGTGCGCAAAAAAAAAAAAAAATATGAATCATTTATATTTTAGCTGGGCTAAGTGTATTCATTAATCACGTTTTGTTATTCACATCCATTTCATTATTTGAATAGAAGCATCAGTCTACTCCTTGTCACGTTTCACACGTTCAATAACATGCAAATTATATTCAGAACAAAAATGTCATACTTAAGAGAAATTGATATTTGAATTAGTTCCAAAATTTTTATAAAATTATTTATTTATAATCATGGCTAACGATTGCGGTTATACATATAAATTAATAAAACGTACGATAAATTTTCTCTCTCGTTACATTGTTACTACAATCTCTATAATCAAAAAAAAAAATATTAAATTTTTGAATTAGTTAAATATTCTAGCACTACCAGCCTGAATTAAAAACAAAAATAAAATGAAATCGAAACACAATCTAATATTTTCTTTAATTTTGAATCATTACGATATATTTTGGTTAATCTAATTTAATATTTTAACCGTACTTAATAAACTTAAATCTTGAAATATCTGGATTGATCATAAATCATTGCGAGATAAACATATAAAATGATAATATTATTAAGTTATTGATATATATATACAGTACATGTGTATCATTTTCTTAATTTCTAGGTAATTATTACTCCAACCTTGACTTCAAACCCTTCAATATTTAATTATGTGTCATGTTGCAAATTTATATCAGTTAGTGAAGTTCATTATGATATTCAACATTTCCTTGATAAAATAACAATTTATGAATGATAAAAAAAGTCTTATTTGTATAGGAGTTAAATCTTGTATAAATAGACATTCAAATTTTCATTTTATTTAAGAAATTAATTTTTATATCTCAATATTTATTTGTATTAGGTTTTATTTATTTGTTGTTCTAAATTTCTCTGTTTATGTATGTATGTTATTTATCATAATTGACCAAAACAAATCAGATATAACAAGACCCATGAAATGCAGTATACCTTTAAAATAAAAAATAATAAAATGAAATCTATAAAATTTTTTCTTGATATTTATATGAATTTCTTCTTTGTCTTTAAATTTTCTTCGCTATCGATTTCTACTTTGTTTTTTTTATTCATAATTTAGAAATATTGTTGATTTTTTTTTTTTTAAAGAAAGATCAAAATATTAATAATTATATTTTAAATTTACCATCTTCGTTGATATTTAATTTGGAAATATCAATTTGTAAAGATTCTATTCAATGAAATAAAATTATTAGTAGCTTTTTAACATTCACTTATTGAATATTTACTATAGTTACCTGAAAACTCCATGCTTATTATATTATCATTTTGTTCATAATAATCATCTGAATTTTTTGGTTCAGGAAGATTATTAAATTTAAGTAATCTGCTTGTATAAATAGCTTCAGAATGTGTTTCATGTGATAAACTAATTGAAGTCATGTCACTAGTTGATGAATTATTATTAATTTCATCTGCTTCTTGAATTTGATTGTCTAATTCTGTTTCTTCCATTTTTCCAAGTTCATAACACCATTTATCTAAAATATCCTCAATTTCTTTTGCTGTTGGTCGATTTAAAGGATTTGAATTTAAGCATCTTTTGATTAAATGTACAATTAATTGGGGTACTTTAATATTAAACCTTGGTCTAAGTCCTTGACAAATTTTTATTCCTAGATTTTCATCATGGCTTACATCACGATAAGGAGATAAACCAGAAATTACTTCATACATAATGATACCAAAACTATAAACATCAGCAGCTTTGGTATAATTTTGTCCTCTTAAAATTTCAGGAGCAACATAAGGTAAAACGCCATAATTACCTTTTTTTGTGTTTTCTAATACTTTATAATCTACAGGTTTACATAATCCCATATCAGTTATATATGTAGTACCTGTATGAAGTATATTACCAATATGTAAATCTCGATGAATTAGTTCATTCATATGAATTTCATTAAGTCCATATGCAATCATATATAAAAAATCAATCTTTTTAAACCAACTTAATTCATTATAACTTTTATCTAAATAATTTCGTAAACTTCCATTCTCTGCATAACGTAAAATCATAATATAATTGTTTGTATCTGGATCTTGAATTATTCCATAAAATCTAATAACAGGGGAATAAAAATCATTATCATCCATAGTTTTATGATGTGATGTAATCTAAATTGTACATTTTATAAAAAATAAATTATTAAAAATCATATTTCAAAAATTCATTAAATAATAAATTAATTTATACCTCATTGATAAATTCTAATGTAATATTTTTTGAATTATTTAAGCTTTTCAATGCTACAATCCTATTAGAATTTATTCGATACCAATTTTGATTCTCATTATCCCATTTGAGTATATATCCATCAATCCAATTTGCTTTATACACTTTACCAAATCCACCTTTTGCAATATATTCAATATCATAAAATTTATCATAAGGTATCCACTCTAATACTTTAGAACTTTTATTTGCTGATAGCTGAGTTTCCTGAATAAATTTGTCAATATCATCATTACCACTAGTCCAATGTTTGAAATTTTGTTGGAAACGTTTTGCATTACATGCGTTACACCAATCCAATCCAGTATTTTCTTGATTACATTCTTGACATGTCCTATGCTTCATATTTCGATAGCTTATTTAAGAGAATAAACTTTATTGCATGAAATAAAATAAATAAATATATCAAAGGAATAGGATAAATATTTAATGGAAATGTTAGGTAAAAAAAAAAGAAAAAAAAGAAATTTCTTTTATGCATGAATTTTGTGTAACAAAATATTGTGCTAAAAAATTTTTATGTAACCGGTATATCGATATTCCGGTGTATCAATGATTATTTGGCTTAATTTTTTTCAAATTATATTTTCCTATCTAAAAATTTATCAGAATTTAAGTTTCTTACTATACCAGATACATAATCTATGGGTGTATTTTTCTCTGAAACCCCGAATCAAAATCATATGTTCCATTACATAAAAAGAGAATGGCCGCTTGAAAAAATTCAAAAATAATACAACAAATACTGTAAACACACTCTAGGAATCATTCCAAATAATTTGGATTTAAGTTTGGATATTTTCTCAATTCTTTTTGACAAACCAAGATCAGTTAATTTGATAACATTTGATGATATTACCGAAGTGCTATTTAAATTACCAAATCATAATAATATAACATCAGCCAATTCCAAGTAAGATTTTCTAAAAGATACCACTATATGCATATAACCATATTGTTGTAAAAAAAAAATGCAATAAAAATATATTTGCTAAGGCCTGTAAGCTTCAGCTTGTTGAAAATTGCTTCCAGTTGCCCAAGAGTTGAGAATATATCACTAGTCGAAGTGATGCGGTGTCCATCATGGATACCCTGGTGTCTACAGTGGAAACCTGTCCAAATTTCCATAAGGTATCTAAGACATTTCCAAAAAAAATGGAAACTATTAAGAATACATTATGAAAATGGACACATTTCCATAGGATGTTCATAGTGGAAACTAGATTGAACTATGTCACTTCGACCAGTGATATAAATCTATCAAAGATTATAGATGAGTAAAATTGTACAATATAACCAATATGATTTGATGGGATTTTGTTTAAGCCAATAATTTTTTTTAAAAAATTTTGGATAAAGAGAGAATAGTAAAATATGACTCATAGTTTTGATTATGTGATATACTATTTATTTGTTCGTGTTTAGGCCATTAATGACTTATGAACAGTTTGTGTTTTATTATGCAATAATTATTAGAACCTTATTTAATAAAAACGAGTCAAAATCACAAAGATGATTGTACTTTTATCTATATACAGTAGATAGTGAGTAATATTAGAAGTCAAATTACTGAAACTTTATTTTATTCAATATTATGAGTCATAATTCGAGCAATATTTCACAGATAAACTTATAATATTTTATTAAATGTGTCATTATGTTATTAAAGTAAGCGTAAAAATTGAATAATTTTGATTTATAAATTATATGAAACTTATAAATTTAATAATTGGAGTTAGATTAGTTAGATGATGACTCTGAATAATCTTGAATATAAAATCGACAGTTTTGTGAGCTATGGTGAAATGTTTGTGGAATGGCTAACGTAATTATTTAATAATTACGCGGTCATCGTAAGTCGTAACTTCACAGTTAAAGAAATTCACAAGATAACAATGAAATTTTGTTCGTAAATGGAATCACTAATTATTTGAAATCATTTTAATCATCTTGTGATTCTTCAATTATCAAGAAAAGGATATCTTGACACTCTTTTTCTCTAAAAAGAAACAAAATAAAGAACCCATTATTTAATAATTTTTTACGGGTAGAATATCTAGAATATCTTAAGAAATATTTTTTAAATACTTAATTACAGAAAAATATTTGTAATATATGAAGCAAAAATATCTGTTTATTTACAGATGAAGGATAAACAAAATAAAATAAAGACAAGTTCATAATATGTGTAGTGTTTAAAATATCTATATAAATTTTACCTAAACAAAGTTATAAATAAATAATCTAAAAAAAAAGATTCCTTAAATCTATGTTATAAAAATATTTGGCTGTAACTTATGCTAAGAAAGTCAATTTTATATTAATATATTTCATGACATGGAACAAATCTAAAATCTTTAATTACTCCATCATTTTTATATTTTTTTATCAGATTTATATAATATTCTGTATTATAAATATGATCAGATGTAACTATAGAAAGTGCAGGTCGACCCCTCCATTTTTCTAAGAATTCTTCTAACGCTTTTAAAGAAAATTTGAAATCATCAAAAAATCTAATTTCTCTTAGATTAGTTGGTGCTGATCTAATTAATATGTTTAATAATTCTTCTCCGTTTTCTAAAATTTTTTCATTTCTTTCTTTTATATCAAGATTAAATATAAATAATAATAATGACTTTAAGTTTTGACAAACTTTTAATAATTTTTCAAATTCAGTGAAATGTTCCTTTGTTGGTGGAAATGTAAGTGTCAAATATTCAATTAATGGACAATGAACATAAATTTTTTGAATAAAATTAAGAGAATCCTTATTAAAATTATCTTCAAAATAATCATAATATTTAAATAATAAAAGTTCTTTAAGATGTCCTCCACTATTTTCAATTATGCTAGAAGCTGCGTTTATTGAAATGTAATCTATATTAAGGATCTCAATATCATGATAGACCAACATTTTAAATTGATTGTCAGTAAAATAAATAAAATCTTCTTCAATTATTAATGTTCTTAATTTATAAAGTTTTGGAAGTATTTGTTGCAGCAATCTGTGATCAAACCCACCGCCGACGTATTTAAAGAATATTTGTAAATGATTGAGAATATTTGCCTTTTTTTCTAAAGCAAGAAGAGTTTCTTTATAAGGATCTTCCATAATATAATATTCTTCAAAATTATCCTTCCATTCAAAATTTTTTAAATTTTTTTGAGCTTCAATTAATTTAGCAATTCCAGGATTAACTTTTATGGTGTTATTAATAATAATGAGTTTCTGTATATTTTGACAAATACGTGCTAAACCATAAAAGTATGTTGGTTCAACAGATGTATTACAGTTTAATTCATAAAGTGTTTCAAGACGAGTCTTTGCTTCTGGAAAATAAAATAACTGATGATTGATTGGTCTCATATCCAAATACTTGAATTCAGGACATGTTGTAATCAAAAGATTATAAAATTCTTGTTGTAAAAGAAATTGATTATAAGCTAATGAAGATCCAATAGGAATAATACTATTAATTACGTTTACATTAATACTTTTACAGAAAGACAAATAATCAAACAAAGGTGTTTGATATGAAATTGGAGGAAAATTTATTCCTTGACTTGATAAAAATTCTTTGATACCAACGGGTAAATAAAAAGAAATAATGAAAAATAAATAACATTTATTTGTATAATTAATATCATAACGCCAAGGATTCCTCCATAAAATTGGAATTCCAGTTTCACACCAAAGTCTATTAACCAATAGACATGAAAATAAAGATTTTGAATCAGCTTGTAATTCTTCAAATAACAAGAAAAGAATATCTTTATTGAGTTGAGACATTTTTTATAAATAAAACTATTTAAAATTCTTAATATTTTAAAAAAGTTTTTAAATATGATTTTTTTGTAGTATTGAAATATTTATTTGTGGGAATAAAATTTTAAGAGGCGAAAAGCTGAAAACTTTATAACTACCCAAATTTATATAATAACACCGGAAACAAATTCCGAAAAATCCCTTATGCTGATCAAATAATGTTTCACAGCAACAAACATTACATATAAACTTAGGTCTAACTACTTAAATATACATGAAACAATTCAATCAAATTTTGACATAAATAAGACGTTGTAATAACAAAATAACAAATAAAATTATCACTTAGTACGTGACGTATAGTCGTATCAGTGCTTTCAAAATCAAAAATGACCTGGTCATTTGACCATTAAAGGATTTGCCTAATTATATAATTTCGGTCATTTGATTCCGATTGGCTGATGTCTTAACATGTGATTCTAACCGAAAACCACGTTCATCAATATGCTTAAAATAATGTACACATGGATTATGGACATTTTTAATACGATTTAATTGTCCGTACCATTTGAAAAATATAACCTTCTAAAGGAAAAGCATATAATAAGATTAATAAATATTGCTAAGAAAAAAAATTTTGATTTATGATTTTGTTGTACAATTATATTTTTACCCTCGATCTTTATATGTAAAGTAAATCTTATCACTTAGACATATTCTTTTTTTTTTAAAAAAAAAAAAAGTCAACATTTTATACTTTTGCAATTTAATATCTTGTCATAGCCTTATCTTTTAGTTATATTGATATAGAAATTATCATGAAGTTTTTTCTCTTTCTTTACATATGAAAAAATAAAAATAAAATAAAAAATATATTAAAATTTCCTTGCTTTCTGTTTACCTTGAAATGACAATTGATGAAAGAACTTTTTTAAAAAATCATAATTCCGGCGAAGGAGGACTAAATTAATTTACAGGAGTAATTATACATAAGTAAATAGGTATTAGTGTAAGATAATTCAATTACCTTTTTATGTAAATCTTGATCCATCCTAATCCTTCTTATATTTAAATATTATTTTCATTTTTTAAAAAAAGTTAAATTGGCTAACGAACTATCTAATAAAATGGATTGGAGATTTCATGTGCAATAGGCGTAAGTGCGTAACATTAGGAGTTGCAATGATAAAAAGTCTTGAATAAGTATTCACCACACCAGAATTAGAATGGAATTTTGGACAAAGTTTCATTCCATTTATCCGTCTAATCCTGATGCAGTGCAATACTCCAAAAAAACTAATAAATAAATAGACATTTTAAATAAATTATTTATTACAAAGTCGTAACTTTCACAAGTTTTTGATAACACAAATCATTTTTTTTTTTACAAATTCATAAGTTCTTTAGAAAATTTTTAAAAATGCATAAATTGACACGCAACTAGTTTTTTTTTCTTGTTAATTAAAGTTTTACGTTTGATTCTTACTTTCATATTTAGACGCAATAAAAATCTGGATGCATAATAACGAAGAAATTAAAGTATTTTGATATATTAAACAATATGTAGAAAATGAATCAAAAAAAAATACTAGTGTAATGCATGTAATGCAAAATGGTTTCAACAAATTCTGAAAATTGGATTAATAATAATGATGATATTGGCAAATTTATTCAACATACTTAATTATCCGCAAAATAGTCATATGAAATAATTAGAGTGGATACCTTACGATAGATTTTATGATATTGAATATATTGAAAATGACTTTTTGGTAAAGTGTAGTCAAAATTGTTTGATAGATACAGTATATAAAATTTTTTTCAAACGAGTTTGTAGCTCTGAAAGTTTAAATAATTCAAAAAATATTAAAATGTTAAAAATATATTGATGAGTGCTAAAATTAATCTACGTTTAATGAAATTATGAAATATAATTTTTACTAATATATTTTAAATAAATAGTTTATTCAATTTTCGCTCGTAGGCCATACAGACTTCCTTGCATTACCATCAAAAATGTCACAAAATGTCCTGCATTATGAATTCGGCTGGCATTAATCAATTAATTATGGTGTACATTTGACTCGTTTTCCAGACAATTCGGGTCAACCACGAAAATCTTAAAACGGATGTAACCGGTTGTTAAAATTGATGTGAGTAATTCTGGCCAGAATTATGAGATTTTCCAAATAAGGAATTAGGCATAACGACGTAATTCGGGTCAAATTCATAGTGCTGGTTCGAGTTAGCATTTACTAGGTTTATGTTTCAATAATTTATCATAATTTTCATGATTTCATGATTTCTCAATAATTATCAATAATTTCTCCTGATTTCTCATGATTCTTGTAATTTCCCAATTATCATAATTCATTATAATTCCTAATTTCTCATAATTTTCGTCATTTAGTCATAATTTTTAGTTTAGTTATATGACGAAATACTTCAGAATTCAATGATGAAATAATTTCAGTTTTGTTATATGATTAAATGTTTCATCATAATTTATTATCAATATTCTCATAGTTTCTATAGTTTCTCGTAAAATTCTCGATATCTTCTCATAATTTCTCACAATTTCTCGTAATATTTTCTCATAATTTATCATAATTTCTCAATATACTTAAAATATATTTATAATTATGGAATTTGGCCTGAATTACAGTAATTACACAGGAAATTTTCATAATTCAGGGTTGTAAAACCAGTTAAAAAACGATTCGATTCGTTTAAACCCGGTTTTCAAACTAATACATGAAGGATGACGATTAGATTTTTTTTAATACTAAAAAATTTTCAAAATATTTGCTAAAAATGGAACGCAAAAAGTGAATATAATGTTTTTATATTTTATTTATTTTAAAAGTAAATATTTTTAATTAAATACAATTTTTCACAGGTATTTAATTAAATGAAAATTGTTTTCAGATCTAAACTAAATAGAACAAATGAAGCTTTAGAGGTTGTAATTCATTTAGATTCAACTTCTTAAAATATAATTTTGACCTAAAAATAAATAATCTAAAAAAATATCCCTAAATATATATTATAAAATATTTGACTATAGTTTATAATAAGAAATTTTATTATCTTTCATATCTTGGAACCAATCTAAAATCTTTAATTATTCCATCATTTTTATATTTGTCTACCAGATTTATATAATCTTCTTCATTATAAATATGATCAGATGTAATTATAGAAAGTGCAGAACCTCTCCAATTTTTTAAGAATTCTTCTAATGCTTTTAAAGAAATTTTAAATTCATTAAAAAATCTAATTTCTCTTAAATTAGTTGGTGCTGAACTAATTAATGCTTTTAAAAATTCTTCACCGTTTTCTAAAATTTTTTCAGGACTTTCCATTTCATCAAAATTAAGTATAACTATTAATAATGACTTTAATTTTTGACAAACTTTTAGTAATTTTTCAAATTCGGTGAAATGTTTTTTTGTTGGTGAAAATGCAATTGATAAGTATTCAATTAATGGACAGTGTTCACAAATTTTTTGAATAAAATTAAGAGAATCCTCATTAAAGTTTTCATCAAAATCATAATATTCACAATATTTAAATAATGAAATTTCTTTAAGATGTCCCCCACTATTTTCAATTATATTAGATACTTTATCAATTGTAATATAATCTATATAAAGGATCTCAATATCTTGATAGACCAACATTTTAAAATAATTTTCAGTAAAATAAACAAAATCTTCAATTATTAATGTTTTTAATTTATAAAATTTCGGAAGTATTTGTTGCAGCAATCTGTGATCAAACCCACCGACGTATTTAAAGAATATTTGTAAATGATTGAGAATATTTGCTTTTTTTTCTAAAGCAAGAAGAGCTTCTTTATAAGGATCTTCCATAACAGAGTAATCTTCAAAACTATCCTTCCATTTAAAACTTTTTAAATTTTTTTGAGCTTCAATTAATGTAGCAATTCCAGGATTAACTTTTATGGTGTTATTAATAATAATGAGTTTCTGTATATTTTGACAGATACGTGTTAAACCATAAAAGTATGTAGGTTCAACAGATGTATTACAGTTTAATTCATAAAGTGTTTCAAGACGAGCCTTAGCTCCTGGAAAATAAAATAACTGATGATTGATTGATCTCATATCCAAATACTTGAATTCAGGACATGTTGTAATCAAAAGATTATAAAATTCTTGTTGTAAAAGAAATTGATTATAAGCTAATGAAGATCCAATAGGAATAATACTATTAATTAAGTTTACATTAATACTTTTACAGAAAGACAAATAATCAAACAAAAGTGTTTGATATGAAATTGGAGGTAAATTTATTCCTTGACTTGATAAAAATTCTTTGATACCAACGGGTAAATAAAAAGAAATAATGGAAAATAAATAACATTTATTTGTATAATTAATATCATAACGCCAAGGATTCCTCCATAAAATTGGAATTCCAGTTTCACACCAAAGTCTATTAACCAATAGACATGAAAATAAAGATTTTGAATCAGCTTGTAATTCTTCAAATAACAAGAAAAGAATATCTTTATTGAGTTGAGACATTTTTTATTCAAAAAGAAAAAATATTAGAAAGATTTTGAAATATGATTTTGAAATAAATATTTAATTGCAGAAAAAATTTTTAAAAGCCGTATTATGAAGGACTAAATTTGTATAAAAACTCCGATTAAAATGTTTCACAGCAGTAAACATTACGTATAAAATTTAAAAAAATTCTGTACGACTATTATTAGTAAAAGTTATTTTATAATCATATTTTTAAAATCGTTGTAATTACTTTTGGCCAAAAATGAAACCAAATAAAATTTAATCCATAACATATAATTACATGATAGTTTATATATCGAAAAATTCTTTTCTTTCCTCCAACAAATTTTGATGTACATCGTTCAGTGTAAATTCAAAAACAGAAAGATTTACATGCGGCGTTAACATGAAATACGAATTCTACGCTACATTCATAATGACTCGGGTCATTTGTCATTTGAGTAAATCATTTGCCAATTAGTCTTAAAAAAAAATAATAATAATTAGGATCTGATAAAACTTTTTTTGTTCGCTTTGGAAGGTTCAATAAATACCTTTTTATCATTATTTACGTTTATTAGTTTATTACTTATTATCTTATGGGAAATTTGGAATTCTATGTACATGACACAATCAGTATAATTTTAGTAATAAACATTCACAAATGCATCATGATTTTCGATTTTCGAACATATTTTACATGAGTCATTTATGTGTTATGCGACTTATTAGACAGTTCATATTTATTTTATTCATGATTTCTCGATACTCAATAATTTCCCATAATATAAATTACCACTTAGTTTAAAAATTTTTTCATTTTCGGCTAAATAATTTAGTGTGCTTCTAAACGTAATTTTTTTAGTTGAAGGAATTTTCTCATGGTGATGTTACTGACGTACAATTTTTTTTCAAAAGGTTGTGATTGTTGTTCTTGTTGGATAATATATTAAAACAGAAAATTGTTCTCGTAAAGTATTGATTGCTTCATTGTTGATTCTCCTAGTAGTTGTATCATTAAGGCTGATAGAATGAAAGAAGAATAAATTGAATGATATTTGTTGGAATAGAAAAGTTATGTTTCTGCCGTAAAAATTCTATCATCAACTATGATAACAGATAGGTAATTAATATTATTACGCTTAATCATTTATTTATTATAATTTTGTCACATTATCTTTTAAATAGTTATATTTTTTTTAATGTACTGTGTACAGTCATCACTTACCATTAGAAAAAAAAGTTCGTTATATAAATTACTACAGATATGAACCATCACACTTTTTATAACGAACTATTATTAAAATTTAAAAATTTGAGTTCGGTATATTATAACCAGTTTTGACTGTATGTCAACAAGTTGAAAATATATAATATATACATTATCAAATTCCAAAAAAATAATCAGTTAATAGGTTGCTCATTAATTTCGAATCTCTTTTGATTGTTTCATTCGCGGATCATTATAAAAAAATTTTTTAATATCACTTTTATATTAATTATAGAAATGAATAAATTAATTATAACTACGTTAATAGCAAATAAATATTATCCAGGAGATACATAACATAGATGTTCGCTTGTGACACATTTGTATGGTTTATGTTGATAAGATTACTAGTTTCTTGCTCATGGTGCTTTGAGTCACGCTAATAATTATTATTATCTTCTATCTAATTCCTAATGGTTTATCTATTAGGAGTTTTATTATAATATGCTATCTCGTATAATCGTATTTAATACAATGGGAATGGTTTATTGGTAACGATTCTTTTTTTCAAAATCTTAGAGAAGAACCATCATTCGTGAGTACTAGAATTCACAATTTAACGTTTGCAGTATACAAGGAATGTTTACTTCAGTCAAACCATAGTAAGAGCACGGTATTCTATACGATGATATTACTTCGTGGTATCTATTTATCACATGACATTGGTTAAAGTTTTTATGAATATCCTATCCATTCATCAGACAAGTCATGAATGACAGTTACTATAAATTTTAAGCATAAATGACTAAAGTCATCAAATGACCTCAAAATTTGCCATCACTGAGTCATGATGCATCTAAATTAAATACTTTTAGCGCATCATCGATTAATAATAATTATTTATGATATTTCTCGTCCTAAAACAAGTGCAGCACATCTAAACACTTATATATCATCGATATTCTAATAATAATTTATAACATTTTTGGGTACAATAAATAACCAATCCCTTTTTTTTCGTTAGCTAACAATGTAAAAAACAATGTTACGTGAAGATTCCCAATTTTTTAATTGGGTGATATAATACTATAATAATGTATATATAAATATTTTTATTATTATTACCTACAAAAAAAATTAATTGCTGATTAATTTCGTCATTGATTATTGATTACCGTACTAAGTAAATGGCAAAGATTTTTCTTAAGATAATAATATAAAATTCTTAATATAAAAAATAAAATGAGAATGTATAAAATTATTCGTCTTTTTATCCTGATTAAATGTTTGGTCTCAATGCGGTATGTTGGAAAAAATATAATTTTTTTTTTATTTATACAACGTAAATTATAAAACAATTGTTTTTTTTTAAAAAAAAAAGTCCATAAAAAATTGATTGAATCAATTGCCTAAATACAATTTTTCATATTTTTAATATATTTTTTTTCTGAGCCGTAAATCTATATGTTATTACGTAAGTTTCGTAATCGTATACCTCTCTATAATAAGCTTCGAGCATTTCATCATACTCTGATGAATTACACATGAATTCGGAATTTATTTTTTTCATTGATTTGAGAATTTCAATTCCATTCTCAAAAAACTAAATTTTGTGAATTGAGAAAAAGTAAAAAAAAAAAAAAAAATATTTATTCATTGTTCAAGAAATTGAAAATAATAATAATAGAATATTACTACTTACTTTGATCCCATCCCACTGCTTGAGTGGACTATTTATCGATTTAATATCAATATTTTCAAGGGATTTGTTATATATTAGTGTTCTTTTCAGTAATTCTTTTATTATTGGACTAATTCCTCTGGCATGCATTGCTGCGAGGACTACATATATATATAATAAAAAAAAAGAATTTTAATTTCAAGTTTTTAAAGAAAGAGGAAATTTATTATTTTATTACTTACATGATTCAAATAATTTCTTGGTAATGGGGCCCTGGCTGTACGTGATGAGATCCATCTCCATTAACTCAATGTAAGCGCCCAATTTTGCGACCCTTGTTAATTCCTTGACTGCCATCTTCCAATGGCGTGTGTTAAAATTTCTAACCATGAAACGTTGATGTACGAAATCAAACATTTCACATGAAAATGGGAGACCATTTAGTACATTTCCTGTAATAAAATGGATATTTCCTGGTAAGTTGTCTTTCGGAAATATTGGGACAACATCTACTCCGAAGTATTGATTATTAGGATACATCTTTGCTACTTCAAGCAGCCAAGAACCTGCTCCACAACTAAAGGTTATAAAAAAAAAAAATTTTTTTTTTTTAAGATATTTTTTAAATTAATGATCAAGATAATATACATTAGTTAAGGTTACTTACCCAACATCGAGGATAACTTTGCCTCCTTTTTCGAGTTCTTTATCAATTTTGGAAGAAAAACTTGATTCCCATAAGTTTGATATATAAAAATTTAATGATTTTTGTCGTTCAACTTCAGATTTAATAAGTAACATTGAGTTATCTTGTTTGGGTTTAGGTACACATTTGTTGTATGAAGAAGAAATACGATTTCCCATGTTTTATTAAAGTGAATAAATGAATTTTAAAGAAATTACTGTATTGTCAAATGAAAATTAAATTTTAAAACTACAAATCCAGAGAGTATTTATAGCGTTTTTTTTTAGCTTAAAAACGGACACTTTCTATAATTTCTAGATTATTCATTATTGTTTGTTTTTTAAAAATAAACTGCAAAATTAAAAAGGTGAAAAATAAGTGACCAAAATTGGTCATAATATATTATTACTTCATTTTTGACAAAAGAGAAAAATTGAAACCGAAATCCGTTACCATAAAAAAAATTTTTTAAAAAATTTTATTATTGTATACAGTATATATTATCCCCTGAAGTAACACAATTTAAACAATACGTAATTAAGTTTTTTTCAGAATAATATATTATTGGTATGTGTTACCACGTGCACATCAAAGCGCAGCAAGATAAAGCTTTATCTTAGATAAAGTTCGTTGTAATTTCTTTGAATAAACTAATAGCTCTCGTTATAAATTGCAAACTTGTGTTCCGCTTTTATCAGAGAGATCTACGGTTTCTTAGAGTTCCACACGGTTATTAAACAAATCAAAATAAGATATTGTAAATATAATTATTTGATTAATTATTATAAATAATTTATTTAAATTACCTTATCTAATAATGCCTTTACATATTTCAAATTTTGAAATTCCTATAGAGCTTCTCATTTTTATTTATTTATTTTAAAACTTATCTTTTACCAGAACACGTCGTCCTTTATTGAAAAATAAAAAGCAGTTTTATTGTTTCATTAATCTACAATGCATGTTGTCTAAGCAACTATTATGCGCTGAGCATCATATAATTATTTAATTTTCCGAGGCAATCAAAAACTCGGTAATTATCAAAAACAAGCTTTTTAAAATCTTTTTAAAAGTAGGCATGAAAATATTTTTTTTGACAACAGAAATATATGCAATTTTACGAGAAGGAAAGTTATTCTAAGCTTAAATGATCCAGGGTAACTAACCGCAGATATACCTTCATCATATGATTTTTAAATGATGATCGACCAACATACATTCTTGGTCCTGTACGTCATACAAAAAATAGAAATTTTAACATTCGATACACTTTGTTTTTTATGGCGCGTGCTCTAATTGTAAAGGAGCTGAAATACTGAGATAGCATGATGTGATAATAATAATCTAAAAGGGTAATTCTTTGTTTATTTTATAGTTAACTTTTTGAGAATAAGCTTTCTTAAAAAAATCACAAACTAAAGAATTAATGGAAATCTATCTAAATTGTTAAAGTGATAAGAATTTTTTAATATAATTACCAAGTTAATACTCATCATCATCAGTCCAATGTATTGATTTATAATATCCTTCATAATATTTTGGAATTATGGATCAAAACGATGTACTTAAATAAGATGCTCCTAAATAAGACGATACGTCAAAGCAAGATGTTCTAAAACAAAATTATGCACTAAATTAGGTGATCCTGCTTCTAAACAAAATGATATCTGAATTAAAATGGCCAAATATCGTTATTAATTACTGGCGTCTCGGTTAGTTCTTATAGTTCTTACAAACAACTGATGATGGTAATGATTTGTAGTAAATGCTCAATTACAAATCAAAGTTTCCTTGCGATATTGTGTACTTGGGTAATACTTAATTTTATGATTTTATATAAGAAATGTATAAATTCAATTTATATTCAAAATTTTCCGACGATGATGATGATAGTTGATAGATTCTTGTATATTAATTATCAATGCTTTCTAATCAAACCAAGGACTCCGGATTAACTCTTTGATAGTGAATTCACTTCAATCAATTTAGCAAAATTATGATGGTAATTTTTCTATGATCTTATCAAGGGTTAGAAGAATTTATTAATGCCAATATTCTTTACTTTTACAGTTAAATGCTTATGTAAAGTAAATAATTGGATGTCGATACCTGAGTTCAAATAAAAATCTAAAAAAGGTTCATTGACGACACGAAAATTGCAATCTAAATTTCTAACCAATTAAATAACATAAACAGAAAAAACAATTTTAAAAATTTTAATCAAGGAAGGTACCACTTGAAGCCAATTAAATTATGATCTTATGATGATGAATGACCTTTACAAGGTATAATTACAGTTATAATTAATTTAATATTATAATGTATAAAACTCTAATAATATTGTTTTTTTAATTATAAAATTAGAAAATGAAGTTGGAAAGATATTTATTTTGTTAACTTCTTATTCCAACTTCCAAGGTATTTTTTTTACTAAATTCTTTCTTAAGTTTTATGTTTTATTGTATATATTAAATTCTTTATTACGTAACCTTCATGTTCATTTGGATTGGTTAATTATATTTGAGCCACAAGCTTACTTGATCCGTGCAACTTTGGTCCTCAATTTCGTATTCGATTTATACAATATATTACATTAATCTACAATCAAGCTTCCTATTTTTTGAACATGACTTATTTACAAAACACAACAAAAATTACTGTTCGTAGTTAAATAGATAATGCGCAATTATTCAATTACCATTATAATGATCCCCCTTTTTCGTCTCCCTAAATCGATTCGCCATTTCCCAACTCTTAATAAACCATTTTTTTAAAAAAATAAAATAATAATCAATATCATCCATATATTTTTCCACTTTTTTTCAAAAAAAAAAAAAATAATTTAATTTGGAAGTTCTTGTTTCAATTCAGAAGGGATATTTAGCTGTTCTGCACGATCTAATTTCAATTCACCTCATTGCACACAAAGAAATTTCTAACAGGATGAATTAGATGTTGTCCGAAAAAGCTAAATACTTCTACTAGCTGCTGTTGCTACTTTTATGGATAATGTTAATGGTTATAAACTTTTATACAACAAATTCAAGTGAAATATTTCCCTTTTATCAGAACTAAATTTTAGAATTAATTAGGACTTGATTTTTTTTCACGCGTTTAAAATAAGAAATTTATAACATAGGCATAGTACGATATTTGTTATTGTCTATCTGGATGGGGTTGGCTTATTGAAAGTACTAGTCTTGTGCGGCTAATATAAGATCGATAATCGTTAAGATTTTTATGACATTTGAAATTTCACAATGAAATTTGTTCATCTATATTTTTATTAGATATTTATTACAGAATACAATTAATTTATTATTATTAAAACTTAATTGGGTAATGCACTATCTAAATATTAATATATTTTTTTTAGGCAAGCATTATAATAATTTTTAATTGATTTTCATATTTAAAAATAAATTATTAATGCGTGAGATTTTAATTTAATTCATTTTAAAGCTTCTTTTTCTTTTTTTTTTTAGTTAGACAACTATTTGATATGTTTTTTTTTTGCATTTTGGAGAATTTAGGACAGAAAAATCCATATAGTTTTATTATAGTGTAAAAGATTTCGATTTTTATTTATTCGTTTTTTTGTATATTTTTTTTTTTAAAAAAAAAA
>QKYT01000124.1:192269-211954 GCA_003550305.1 Glomus cerebriforme | reverse complement strand
TGATTTTATAAATGCAAAATTTTTGTGTAATCAAATTAACATTTTTGTAATAAGTATTTTTTATTCTTTTAACTCTGGCAAAATTATAAATTTCGCCCGGAATTAAGTGATAACAATCACCAGTAACGACGATCACTGGTAAACCCAAATTTATATTTATTAAAACCCTTTTTTTAATAAATTAAAAAAAAAAATTTTTGAAAACCTGAAAACTTTGTAAAAGAATACTAAAGTTGTTTTTTTTTTGATTTTTGAGAACTTTAAACGGTTTACATATATTCAAATTGTTAATAAGCGGAAAAATTCAAAAAATTTAGTGGATAAAGTTTTTTTTTTAATACTAATTTTTAAATTCCTTACAGTTTCAAAAAAAGGATTTGTTATTCAATATTTATATAAAAAACAATAAAGTAATTTTAGATAAAGATAAATCTGGATTAAATCCAAAGTCTTGTATTGATATTCAAGAAACGATCTTAGATGGACCATGATCAAGTTTGTAGACTTTGTAGACAGAGAGTAAGGATCTAAATATATTAGTATCAATTGTAGTATTTGTACGGTAGTATATTTATAAAATATATAAGCAATGCTAGTAAATACTATATATATATTTTGGAAGGTGTATTCAGTTATTCTAAATAATTAAATGGTTATAAATTAACGTAATTTGTGAGTGCTTCTATGGTACTTGAATGTATATTAATTAATTAACGCTCTTCCTTTGTTTTAATTTCTCCTCGAACTCTTTTTTTCTTTTGCCAATATCCAACCATTCAAAAAAATCACATTTCCCTTCCGGACCACCAGCATTACAAGAGTAGAAATAGCGCCCCATATTACGTCCATTGAACACAGGTTTAAGCATACATTGTTCACCATGATGACATGTGGGTGTCATCTCACTTCCATATTCATCACGAGATTGACGAAATGTGATATTTATACGTTTAAAACCCGCTATAGGATGTTTATCAATAGAATTCTGAGGACACACTTCGTGTTTCCAATGTTCTTGACAAGGAGGCCACATTATTATAAGTGAATTGTGTTTAAGTGGGATTGAATAAATTGCAGATGGTTGCCGGTTTGAATTTGATTCTTCGTTGCCAAATCTACGAAGGCGAAATTGTCGAGTAACTCCCAAAGAAAGTGACCCGATAATAGGCATAGGACCGAGGTGAGTTAACTAATAAATCAATAAATTTAATTTATTAGGTTGTATATTAATTGTAAAAATTAATAATTGTTAATTAAAAAATATAATTACTTTGTCGCTATGCCAATTAACAACCTCTATATCATTAATATTTCAAAATAAATAAATAAATATACGTGATTTGAATATTGAAAAAAGAATTCAGTATGTTTCAATGAATTACCTTTTGAATTTGCATAACAATTCACAGCTGCAATGTTTGGATTCCAATCACCTTGCACTTCATATTCATATCTTGTAACACGTAAAAAATTAATCAAAAGAAAAAAAAATGTCACTCGCGATCCCTTACACTTACATTTTCCTTTCCTTTCTTTGTTCATTGACTATATTCATTATAATTGTTTTCGCTTGCTTCATTTCTGGTGGGAAATAGCAAGCACAATCGGAACCTTTCGTTTTCATTTCATTCGATATGTAATATTTACTAGTATGAGGTGAAGTAACTAAATTTCCAAACAAAAACCCTTGGTTACGCGTAAAACTATCACTTTCTTTCAACATTATTTGCAATAGAGAATTTGCTAATTCTTTTGGTAACACATTATGTATGAGTGTACATGGTGTTTTAGCCGAAACGTCTTCCTGTCGATATAAATATAATGTTTGTGTTTGGATTCTTTTTTTAACCGCGAAAGATTTTAATGGCCATTTCAATGCTTCTTGTAAATTTAATACTTTTTTATTAGATGATTCATTTTGGTTAGCAGTCACTTTATTCAATTCTTCAAATTTTCTCTTTTTAGAAGGGTTATCATGTTTTTCAGTATCTTCTTTTTTCGCCTGATTTTTTTCAATAAAAGAATTTAATTTCAATTGTTTAAATTGTAAACAACTTTTATTTTTATTGATGTGCCCTTCTTTTTGTTCAAGATAAATATTTATGGCGTTTTCTATTTGTCCATTACCAAGTTTGAGCGCGACAAGTAATTTTTGTTCTTTAGCATCTGGTAAAAGTAACTTAAGTTGTTGTAGTCTTTCTTCCGGCGACATTTCTTAACTAGTCTAAATAATAAATACAGTAAGACCGAGTTGTAAAAAATTCGGATTTCGGAATTCCTAAAGGGATCGGAGGTAATCGGCGGCTGAATGAGGTAAGTTACCTCCTGCAAATTGTGACATATTAAAAATCAATAAATCAATCACGAATTCACGTCTCTCTTCTAACAATATGGACGAACTCATTGCGGGTGCTGCATTAAGCACCGTGACCTTTGTAAGATTACTTTTCTTTTATGATAATACAATTTCTATTCAATATACTGATACTATATACTGTACATAAATAGGTTGGCAAAGCTGCATTCTCTCATTCTATGAATTATGTTCTGGTGCGTGCTTTCTTTACTTTATTTTAGCTTATATTGAATAGAATAATTATTATTTAATTAAATTATTTTTTGACTTTATTGACTATATTAAGAGACAAGTCGCGACTAATGTAACTAATAACGTGGCGAGTAGGGTTACAACCTACATGCGAAAGGAGTCGTCTTCTTCCACTTCCAAGGAAGAGGAAAGCAAAGTTATTTCTTCAATCGCTGCTAATGAAGAAGAGCTAAGGCGCGCTAAAGAAGTAAATTCCAAATAATTCGTTCGGTTTATATAATTATTATTTATGCAATTGATTTTTATTATCGTGATTTTTTTTTGAAACCAGAACTTGGGTCTTAGTATTCGTATGGTATTACCAGCAATTGAACTCATAGAAATCATTTCAGCACGTGGCAATACTACATTACAATCGACAGTTGAACACGCGAAACAATTACAAAAAGAAATTGTATTAGTTGGAAAGAAACTTGACCCTAATTTAAATCAAGTTTCAGAAGGATTATCCGTTCAAGACGTTACCTTAAAAAATGAAAATTTAATAAAAGAGATTGAAATATTAATACAAAAGATTGAAAGATTTGTCCCATATCTCAATCTTATAATGACAACAAGCGGAGCTAACTTAAATTGGAGTTTACCAAATTCTGTTAGTCCTTCAAGATTTCTACAATCTTCTAATTTATTATCCGAAGCTAATCGAAAATTTACTAATAGCAAGGATGAACAAATACGTGTTGGGCCTGCATTTAAGCTGAAATTATATTACATGTTCACAGCTTCGGTGAGGCCAAAATCTATTAAAGATTTCACTTGGAAAGAAGAATTTACAAAATGTGATGCTAGTTTAAATAGAGTACGCGAAATTGAAGGAAAAAAGAAAAAGAAAAATAAAGAGTTTATTTATGAATTGATTTTAACTGAAGATTTAAATGATGGAAGATATCATGAAGAATTTGATACGGGAGATTTAGTAAAGCAAAAAGAAACCAGAGCTAAGTTAGATAAACCAAATGAAACCATCCCAGGAAAAATTATTCGTATTCCGGTTAGTGACATTTCTCGTTTATACTATACATCATCTGGAAGTTTGTTAAATATTGAAGAGTCAAGATCTCCAGTTTTGGTACTTAAAATTATAAAAGGATTATCTAAATCACGAATAATTAAAGAAGGAGTTGTGAATGCAAAGGATACAGATTCTAATCCATTGTATGTACTACCAATTGTGATCACTCCGGAGAAACGTAAAAAAGAGTCAAAGTATCAAATGAACGCGGAATTTTATGCATTAGAATTATTTCAAGAATCAGATGACATACCAAATACGAGTGATCAAGAGTTAAATGAGGAGGAAGAAGAAATCTACAATAGTGAAGAAGAAGATGAAGAGGATAGCGTTGAAGATCTGACTAATTCACCGACAAAAACATCATTGCCTTTAACCCCTAATGAGCCAACAACACCCTCGCCAAAAAAAATACCTTTACCTTTAACTCCTATTCCTAGCGAACCTTCAACTCCTTCACCAAGGAAAGTACCTTTACCTCCAAGTCCTGAAAAGGATGAAGATTCAACCATAAGTGATGAATCAGAAGATGAAGCAAAGAAAGAGACTGTAGAACATGAGGTTTCTGGTGACGATGTTATTAGTACTGAAGGAACAGAAATTCAAAAGTCTCATATTACTGATGGTGAGATTAAAGAGAATGAGGTTTCCGAGGGTCAAGACGAGTCTATTGAGACTATTCAGAATAGTATGAAGACTCTAAGTCTTCTAGAATTTATCTTGCGTTTGAGCGCATTAGAAGTAAGTGAACAGAAAAGTCACCTCGAAGTAACCGATGAAAAACTTAATCTCTTTCTTAGAGATGAAGATTCATCAGGAGCTTCAGCTGGTTCACAAACTCCAGAATCTACACCATCTAAATCAATATCTCGTACTTCAAGTCCTCGTAGTACACCAATTAAATCGTCTTCATTATCCTCAACTAGAAGAAGATTATTTAAAGATGGTATAAAAGAAGAATATATGGATAGTCCATTAGCAAATAAAATGTCAAATTTGAAAATCTAATTACAATTATAATTTCTTTGATCTCTTTATAATATGACATAATTTAAAAAAAAAACATTTGATTAATGAATGATCTCATATTGGTACTAAAGATTCTTTTTTACTTATAGTTTCGCATTTTGCATAAATGTTCAAGTTACTTAATAAAGAACTGGTAGACATAAGTACCAGACCGCTCAATTTTTCTTGCATGTAATTATCATTAATCATTGCTATGTATAAATTTTTTTTTTTATTAGCAATGTTTTTAGTATGAAATTTTTATGACTGTAAAACCTTTTCATATAATTAATAATTAATACCGGGTGTTTACAAGTTACGCGAAGAATAAGGCAAGGATCTCTCGAAGTAGGATAAAAAAAGGATTTGATCACTTAAATAGTAGTAATAAAGTATATTTTCGATTCAATTTTTATGTTGATCATTTTAGATTACTTCATTGAAATATGAAATCCTAATTTAGATATTCATTTACGAATGAAGAGTTTCACTCGTAATCTTTTTACCGTCAGATTGCTTATATAACTGACGATTTTTCTTTCGATCATTTACAAATATGACCTCTACTTTTGTTACAGCAATTTACTGCGCATAATCAATATTATTTCAATTGAATGAATTGTGTTTCTGGCTAATATTGTAATTTTTGGAACTATTATCAATACTGTTATGATGAATACTCCCAATTACTTGCTTTTGCTTCCAGAAATTAAAGGTAATATGAGTTGAAAAATTTTAATTCTAAATGTTTTAAATATTAAAATATTTTTATTTTTGTATATAGGATATGATCCAGACCAAATTAGTTCGAATCAAATATTTGTTTTAATTTTGATTGGATTCGTATCATGTGTAGAGTATTTACCTAACAAAAATAAGAAATTTGTCACATATTTTTCTGCTTATGATCCATCTGAAAATCAAAGACCTGTTAATGTAAATGAATTTAATGAACTGATTGCAATTTACGCTATACCAACCATTTTTCTCGAATTTGCCTATACATTTTTTGATCTCGGTGAATTGTCCGGATGTGCGGCTATTATCCACAATATATTAGAATGCGTGTTGATTGTTTGGGTTTTGTCGGGTGGAAGAGTATATTATGCAAAATGGTTTGAACATATTATTATTTATGCTTTGATAATTGGTTTTATTACAATACTTTTAAAATGGCCATATGACGCACTTTTGTTTAGAGTTCAAGGTAAACTTTATAACGGATTAATTCTAATAGTCTTTAATAAGATTAATAATCGATTTATATTTTTTTAAATAGAAATAATCCTCGATTTAATTTTATTTATTGAGTTTTCGAGAACTTATTTTACGACAGTTTACAATTTAAAAAATTTAAACCAAATCCGTGAACAAGTTGAGAATGTGTTTTGTGAGAGATCGGCTAATGGATTATACACTTTTTCAACGTGTTTAGCTTATCCGAAACAATTTTTATTATTGGTTTTAGCCTCATTTATTCATCTTACTGGTAATATTTTAAGCACTTTTTATTATCCAGGATCAGTTACGTAAGTTATTTTTTTTTTTCTATTTGAGAAAAATAAGTATTTATTAATGTTCTTTCTAAATATACTGTATTTATAAATTTTTTTTTTTAGTGTATTGATATTTAAATTTAGTTATCCAATAGGTTTTTTATTATTCACTTTTTATATTTACATTCGGTCCTCAAATATTTACTCTTCAAGTTATTTAATTATCGCGATTATAATCGTTTTATTTACTATTCCGGTTTTAGCATTTGTATTTCGGGTGTTGTTTGAATCTATAGTAGTTAAAATCAAAAAAATTATTATTACATAACTATGCAAATAAGTATTATTTTTATATGGTGACTCACAAAAATACCCGGTATTACGTTACTTACTTTGTAGATCCCTATAATTTCAAAATATAAATAAATTTTAAAGTATCAGATAATTTATTTGGTTACATAATTTAGGTTTATTATTAATTCCAAATGATCTATAGTAAAATATAAAAAAAAAACCAAATATGCTAGAATTATTAGGATTAGTCATGTTCAAATTAAAAAAAAATACCTACGCTTTTTTAACTACCTTTCAAGAACTGTTCTATTGGTTTTGAAGAGATTCTAAAATAAAATAAAATAAAACATTAGTAATATTTAGGGGCGTGGCATTTATTAGGTAATATTTTAGGGGTAAAACAAAATTTTACGTGATACAAAATTATGCATTTTTATTGGTCAAAATTAATACTATATATATATTTAAATATTATTGGTTGAAAAAATCTTACCTTGGGGGGGGTAGGACCTCTTATGAAACTAATATTAGGTAATATATGTCATGGCCCTTACTAACATTTTAAATTAAAAAACAATCCAAATACTCTTTTCCATTTTTTAAGTATCTTAGATCAAGGGTCTTTTCTATCAGTTTAGAGAGTTTTTTATAAATAAAAAAAGAAAAAAGAAAAATTAGTTATATTTACTAATGTTTTGAATTAAAAAATACCTTTTTTTTTAATTACCTTTTAAGAACCATTCTGTTAATTTAAAGAAATTTTTACAAAAAAAAAAGAAAATGAAATATTAGTAATATTTACTAATATTTTGAATTAAAAAAAAAATTTAAAATATCATTCCTTTTTTAAGTACTTTTCAAAAATCTTTTTTATCAGTCCAGAGAATTTCTATAAAAGAAAAATAGAAAATAGAATATTAGTAACATTTATTAATATTCTAAATTAAAAATACCACTTTTTTTTTAATTACTTTCAAGAACTGTTATATCAGCTCTAAAAAAGTTTTTACAAGAAAAAAAAAGTAAATAGAATATTAGTAATGTTTATTAATATTTCTAATTAACACTTCTGATTATATCTATATAGACATTAATACAATCAATACATTTAATATAGTAAAATCCCAAATTATTTTGGCACTTTACAGTTTTTACTTAATAAATTATATATAAACCAAATGAATTTGTATATTCCAAATTATATTTATGACATTTCAAAATAATTTGAATAGTATTTATACTCCTGATTTTAAGTATCTTATTCTATTAGTCTTGAAGTAAAAAAAAGTTCTTAAATAAAAACAAATAAAAAAAATTCTTAAAAATTAGAAAAAAATTTAAAATATATAAAAAAAATATATATTAAATCATTAGAAAACAATCTAATTAATTTATAATCTGCTTTTTTAACAGATAGCTCATTAGATATTTGGATTAATCAAATTTGAATTGTACTTTTATATTTTATAATATATTATTTTAGATTAAAAAATATAATAAAATTAAAATTAATTCTAAAGTTATATTATTATATTTACAAAATTTAGGTAGCAAATTATTATAAATAGGATAATTATATTTTAGCAAACCTTTAGTTTCATGAGAATTTAAATCATATGATATTGTAACAACCTATATATGGTGACTATCATCTATAAACTACACTAGTCCAAAATTTCACACATGTATCACAAATGTCATAATTCTGACCAGCATTATAAATTTCCTTTTATATTACACAAAATTCAAAATTGTATCAATCTTTTCATTTATATTAAGCTTATTTTTCACTATTTAGTAAATAAATTTCATCCTATATACTGTTATTTTCATCTTTCAATTATCATTAACTTATGATTTCTTTGCAAATTTTTTACTGTTATTTTATTTTTGCTCTTTAACTATAGATTTTCTTTTTAATAGATGAGTTATCATTATTAAAATTGAAATTTCATATGAAATTTTACTTAAATATTGCTGATTCTTTAGTCCAAAATTTTCCATTTTTAATATATGCTATTATGAAAAATTCTTAGACTTTAAATTGTAATAGTTCCAAAAATTTTATAATATTTTGAAAAAATAAACTGATAAAAATGTTAAGTATATGTTAATCTATAATTTTATCAGTTTAAATTTGCTAATAATTGATTTAATTTTAATTTATAAAATTTTAAAGTCATATGACTTTTGTAAGGTTTATAAGTGACAGCCACCATAGCTATTTTTAATTATAATATATATTAGAATTAAATTTTACTTATATATTTTTTTTATATATAGAATATAGAGAATTATTAAACTTAACTATGAGGAAATTTCCTTTCCCCTTCTCTGTAATGTGATACTAATTGTTTATTGGCTGATCATTTATCAAATAATTAATAAACAAATTATTTATATTTTTGTACTACTATATTTGTACAAAATAAAATTTTTTTTATGCATTTTTATTCCTTGTTCTTTGTATTTTATCATACAAAAAAGTTAACTGTTTCACATGTTTTATTTTAATAATGAATAGTAATAATATAATTTATGATAATAAATACAATAAGAGAATAAGATCAAATTCACCTGATGAATATGAAGAAAAATATATAGATCTTATTTTAGATGATTTTCAAATATTTGTGAAAAGGAAAATGAAAAAAAAATATAGAAGATGACCAAATAAATAAAATAAATATTTTTCTGGCAAAATTTTTACTTCTTAATATTCTATTATTCTCTTAACTTAAATTTTTGTAAAAAACTATTCAATTGTCTTTGCTTAAATACATTTTAAAAAGTTATTAAATTTTTTAGGAAATACTTGTTAATATTGATAATTCAAAAGACTCAAAAGAAGAAATGAAATTAAAATTACATGTTGGACAATTGTTTTAAACTTGGTTAAATGCTGAAAATTTTTAACTCAATATTCTTTAATAAAAGAATTTGGTATTAGATGAAAATGAACAGAAAGATTAGTTGAAAATGTAATTGAGATAATAAGAAAAATAACTTGAAAATGCTGTTATGCTGGCAAATATCAAGCAACAAAAGTAATTAATCCAGAAAATCAACATAATAAACAGTCCAAATGTACTGATTGTTAGTAACATATTAATAAAAATCTTCTAAAATCTAGTTCAAATATATTATTTACAACTGTTATTAATGAACATAATCATCAAATAATACCATTTCCATTAACTATTATTGCTAAATATTAAAAACTAGATGAAGATATAATTGAATTCATTCATTTTTATAAATAGACAATTTTTAGGATAAAATATTAATCAAAAAAATCTATATAATGCTATTCAAATGGCAAAAAAAATCTAACAATTTACCAAGAATATGATATATCTAATATGCTTTAATATTTATATATTTAAAAAGCTAATGATTCATGATAATTTATTGAAACAAAATTTGATAGACCAGAATGCCATTTATGTGATGTGTTCTTATGTCAGTATCAAATTATACTATATATCAAATGTTGGTAATAAATATGTTATAATTGATAGCAATTATTTTTGGTAATTAGAAAATGATTATAAAGTAGTATGTATAAAGTAGTGCAAGTTATCCATTAGATCATCTGGTTTGAAGATTTCAAAGCCAAGAGATATTGCAATATTGTGACTAGGGATGGGAGCATTTCGTTTAGTTCAGTTCCAGCTCTGTGGAGCAGTTGACTTAATTTGAATAATACCAGAATAACAGCATGTATGAACAAGATATCATAATATTATATTCTTTGATACAACTTCTCAAACAAATAAATATAATATGGTTGCTTGTTTTTTTGTAGCAATAGATAATTGTAATCAAACGTGTCTAGTAGCAACAGCACTTCTTGAAGATAAAACTGAAGAAAGGTTTGTATAGATATTAGAAATGATTAATAAAGCTACTGAAAATTTAGTACTATGAGTAGTATTCACAGATTCTGATCCAGCAATGAGTAACGTAATATCACTTATATATTCTAGTTCTACTCATTATTTATGTTTGTTTCATATTGATTTAAATCTTAAAAAAAATTTGCAAAGTAAACTTACTACAAAAGTATTTCATAAATTTAGAAAAGATTTTTTTTAATATAAAAATACTTTATCTCTTGCAATTTTTGAATTCTGATGTATAAGGATAACACTGCAATATTCTAATTGCGAATTAATTGCAATTTGCAATATTGCAGAACATTGCAGATTTTAAAGTCTAAATATCTTTAATTCTGTAATTCGTAATAATCTGTAATTCGCAATTAATCCACAATGTTGTAATTAGTCCGCAATATCTTAATTAGTCCACAATATCGTAATTATCGTAACGTGCATAATTCATAAATACGTTATACTTTATATGTCATGATTCACAAATTACAAGATAATCTCTATGCATAATGTATCACAAGATTATACATTACTTTATAAAGAAGTTCTATCATCCTTTGCATATTTTTTTTCTCTCTCAAGTTTCCTATCATTCTTTGCCTCTCTCAAGTCTCTTATCATCCTTTGTGTCTTTTCTCTCAAGTTTCCTATCATCCTTTATGTATTTTTCTTCTCTCTTAAGTCTCAAGTCTCAATAATGTCTACAGAAACTAATAAAAGTGGTTGTTCCTTATCAGAAGTTTGAGATGATCATATGATAAAGGGTGCTCAAACAACAAGAAGGCATTATTTCATGACTTGTAGCTACTGTCATTAAGGTTGCTTGCCTAAACCTCTTCAAAATCTTACAATTAGTTTCGTCAAAATTTTACTATAGATTTATTATAGTTTTGGCAGAGTTTCAGCAGTTTCAGCAATTATAATAGATTTCAGCAGTTTCGCTTTTCTCCAGAGTTTCGCCAGTTTTTTAATATAACTTTAATATAGTTTCAGCAGAATTTCGCTTTTTGGCGAAATGTCATCTTGCCTAAACTCCTAGATTTTGGTAAGCGACCTTAACTATTATACTAATTGAAAATATGGAAAACTGCATGTGTTGCGTGAACACTTGGCTAATCATTGCAAAAAATATTCTCAAGATGTTTCTACATTTTTTGCAAGAATTGTTGGAAAAAAAAGGGGAAGGAAATACATATGAAAAAGAAAGTACAAGTAATGTAGATAAACTACAAAAAAAAAACAAAAACAAAATAATGAACAGTTATCTATCTAAAATTTTTACAAGAATAACAAATTGGAAAAAGAGTATTTCGATGAAATAAACTGTTCTGTAACAAAAGCTTTTGTAATGTGTAATGTTTCCTTTAGTATAATCAAAAATCCATGGTTTATTGATATACTCAAAACCCTTCAGCCAGGATATAATCCTCTAACTTAACAAGTTTTAAGTGGAACATTATTGGAAGCTGAATTATCTCATGTAAATTTATGAGTCTATAATGAATTAAGTAAAGAATCTAATTGCACAATTGGTAAGATTAGTCAATTGTCTTGATTTTTTCTGCATTAAGAGTTTATGGCATTAATATTTGATTTATTTACTATTGCATTATGTTACAATCAGCATTAGATAGTTGGACAGATCCATGTGGCAATAGTATATAGGCATTCATGCTTATTACGAGTCAAAGGAAGGAATATCTTTTAAAACTTGAGAATCTTTCAGATAAAAAGCACATAGCAGAATATATATTTAATGCTATTGAAGAAGTTATTGTTAGAATTTGGAATTGATAAATTTGTTGCCATAATATCTGATGACTGATAATGGCGCCAATGTTACTGCTGCACACAGAATTATTTTGCAAAAATATCCAAGCATTCTTAATATAAAATGTATCACACACTGTATTAACTTAATCAGTTCTAACATTATCAAAATTAATCAGGCAAACAAGCTGATTAGACAAGTGAATATCATTACAAAATTTTTTAAAAATTCTACCATAGGCATGACATTATTCAAAAATGCTATCAAATTAAAAAATATTTAGGGGGGAGGCCTGAAAGTATATGTCAAAACTAGATAGACTATGGTATATGAATGCATAAGCTCAATTTGGCATATTAAAGATGCATTGCAACATGTATTTTTTTAAATTTATCAAATCAATGTGTTTAGGATAATGTAAATAAATTAAATATTAATTTAAAATATCAATTAGATCATTGATAATCATAAAGACCAGATTTCAAGTAAGTCCGTAAAGTTTATCTTAAAGAAACGGAAATTTTTTAATGATGTCTGTACATTATCAAATATCTTAAAGCCGATTAAAGATGCCATTTTGGCATTGAAAGGAAGAAATACAACGTTAGCAGATTGCTTTTTACAACTTTTCAAGATCACGGCATATTTCAAACAAATGCCAGTTGAAAATTATCAAAAACTAAGGAACTCATGCATTAGAGATTTAGAGTTTTCAATAGAAGGTAATATCCAAAAATTTAAAATTTAAATTTCTACTAAATAATTTTCAAATATTAAAAAAAGCTTATTTCAATAGATACTCCTTCTTTTATCTTTCCTTATACTGTATATAGAAGTCTTCCTCATATCAGGAAAGGAAGGTCCAGCCAGGATCAATTACTTTCGAATTTGAGCTTGTAATGCTGGTGACCTCTATTAGAAGTTTTCCTGGTGAGGTTTTTCAACCTAAATTTGGTTAGATATAAAAACTAAACAGCGCCCAATTTTTTAAAATTTAGCCAATTTATGACAAATTTTTGTGTCAATAAGTTATAATAATAACTGATTTTGACTTTTCTACAATAAAAAATTAACATGACTTAAAAAAGATCATCAAAGTTGTCAAATTTGAAAGGACAGTATCTTGCTCCATGACCGATTAACTGGACCTCTTGAATTGTGGTTAGCCCAGATTGATTATTTTTAGCATCTTGAATGTCATACAAGTGCAATATTGCGATCTGTATTTATTCTGTAAAAAAAAACTTAAAATCAATTAACTATAAAAGATTAAACCAATTTAAAAACACTCGTTACTGAATTTGATAATGATATTTACTTATTAGCATTTTTCCTTCACTTCCAATATAAAGGTAAGGTGTAAATAATTATTTAATAAAAAATAAGATTAAATATTAAATAAAATTGTATTATTAGGATGTGGGATTCGTAATGATCAATTCAATCGCATTCAAAGTTCAGCGCTTAGAATATGGAAGAAGCTTAGGTATAAGAAATTTTCTGAATAAGAACTTAATGTTCAACTTTGCACATATCTTAACAACAGACCTCTGTATAACGCATTATACTCACCTGAAAGTGATAAATCTTACTTTTGGTAGAACTTTATTATCAATGATTGATCTTCATTGTCTCAACTTACAATGGTAATTTTTTTGATAACACCTCACTCCACAAGTTGCAAAAGGCTATTTTTGTCTCTAAGCTGGCTTATTAGGAAAAGATGTATGAATTTAGATGTTAAAACAATTAAAACTATGGCAAAAATATACCAAACTTATCTAACCCATTTTCAAAAATCACTTAACTATGGTAATTCAATATCAGAGAATAATATTGAACAAATGTTAAAAGTTATTTTTGAAGACAGTGATATATTAAATGAAGATGAAAATAAAGGAGTTAGTGAACCTGAATCAAATGAAGAAGTAACAAATACTAATGAGATATTGGAAATTGAGCAAGTAATTAATTTAGGATCATGAGTTTTTATTAATAATACTGTGCTTCCAACTATAAATTGCAGATTTAATAATAGTAAAAATGATGATAATTAGGATCTGAAGACATTAGCTAATAATTCTAATAATTAATTTTCGTACCTTTTTTTTTGTAAGTAGTATTATCATCATGATTAGTGATAATAAGAATGTTGATCAATCCACTTTCAATCTATTTTTTTTTCAATTAATAATATTAATATAATTAATATAAATAATAACTAATTTTTACTTAATCCAGTTTTAATCTGATTTAAATCCTATAGTTTTTCATATACATCATTTAAATTAATTGTTAAGTGTTTGTGAAACTGTATAGTAAAAATTTTTTGTACGTAATTAGAAATTTTTTGTAGTTATACAATTAAAATTATGAAGTGGAAATTTTATGTAATTGAAGATGGTGATGAAGAAACTTTGAAGTTTGAGTTTCTTCAATCAATTTAGCAAAGAAGGTAAAGAATTCTTTATAATAGTAACAACATTCATATTAATATTGTGGTAATCAAATTCCAAAAGGTCATCTCAAATTAAAGAAAACAAAGGGTGCTTTAGAGGAATTCAGTAATAAGAGTCAATATAGATGCAAAACATGAAACAATTGGGCCATAATAGTAAAACGTGTAAGAAAAAGGAAAAGAAAATCAAGATGATAGTGAAGAAATAAATTGAATTCTGATTATTTGTCATCTGATAAGGATTAATTAATCTTATGGTAAAATTACAATATCTTACATGATTATATTATATGAACGTGAGTAAAATGCGAGACAAATACGGTCAATCAAGGAAGAATTGTGGGAGAATTGTGGGAGAGTCATGGGAGAATTGTAGGGAAAATCTACTAAATTAATAATGAAATTATATTAAATTACTAATATGTATCGTGAGCGAAACAAGATGAGAATGTGATTAAGTGTCGAATAAACTTTTTTTAATTCCGGTAGTAAATTATTCGTCATTTTTTTGAGAAAATTTTTATTTTATGTCATTACATCATTATTAGACATTTCTTATGAAAATTAATTTTCAAATGAATGAAATAATATAATTTAATTTATTTGATCATTTTTTTTTTATATTTTTGAAACATTATTTAAAGAGTCAATTTTCTTAAATGAGGTTGTAGTTTTATTCTCCAAGTTTTTTTTCTTCAAAAAACTTTCCTAAAAAAAAACTTTTCAAACATTCGCTTATTTTTAAAATCTCAATAGCGACAAATGTAAGTAATAGTGGATAATACAATATTTACAATCAAATTTCTAAAATAATTTAACTTATATTTTTGAATGACAATGAGGTATGTATACTTATTAACTTACGAAAAATAGACAACGAACATTTTCATCATATTGGACATGTCAAACAACCATTTTGGAAGGAGATTGCTGGCAAGATAAATCAGCAACTGTTATTATATGATTATTTCTTGAGTATCAATTAAACTTATTTTTTTATTAGACGATGCATAATTATATTCATTTAAAACCAGGTAGCAAAAAGACCAGAAATGGCAAAATGTACTATGAAGAATTTAAATCAGAATTCTGGTGGAAGCCAGATAAATACTATCTATTCCCTTTTATTTATTTGAATTTTATAAAGTGTAATCTTAAGTTTCCAAATAATATTTTAGAAACTGAATATGATAGGATGCGTAAAGCAAATCAAGCGGTTCAGGTAATGTTGAGTTTGAATTCGGTAGCAAGATCTTCAAATCCACAAAGTTGGGATAATGATCAAGTATTAATGGCAGATTCTGCATGGGAACGAATGGAGGAGAATACTGTTTAAGATGTTAATAGCCAAGAAGAGGATGAAGAAAGATATTTGAATAATGTAAATAATCAAGAAGCTGATAATCAAGATGTTAGTAGTTAAGGAGAGGATGAAGAAGGCATGTAAATAATCAAAGTGTCGATAATCAAGAAGTTGATAATGAAGGAGGAGAAATTTAAGTTCAAGTTCTTCGTAGAGTACAATGATTCACTTTCATTAAAAAATTTTTTTTTTAAATTTTTTTTGTTCTGAGAAAAGACTATATACTTGCTTTTCAATTGTGGTTGTATAACACTTTAGTGAATCATGGAATTAAAATTTTTTTTACATTTTTGCAAAAATTTTATATTTGAATAAAAGAAATTTTTTTTTTCATTATGCTACCAATAAAACTGAATATAAAAGATTATGAAATTAATAAAAATTCAAATATCCAATTTGCAAAATTAATGAAATTAGAGTATCAGAAACTAGGATTCACTATGATATTGCAAATGGATTGTGATATTGTGGATTAATTGCGATATTGTGAATAGATTGCGATATTACAGATTAATTGTGATATTGCAGACGGATTGTGATATTGCGGATTAATTGCAAATTATGAATTAATTGTAGATTTGCAGATTATTATATGCAATTTTCGATTCCAAAATCTGCAATATTGTGAATTTTAAAAATCAATTGCAGCGTCATCCTTACTGATGAAAAAATTTAAAAAAAAAATATTCCTCTGTTTCTAGTTATCTTAATAGATAACTAGATCATTAAAAACTAAATAGGCTGTTTGTTATATTATTAATATTCAATTTACTGCAGATGCAAATAGTACTCAGCATATAGAAAGTTTAAATAAAAAGGTTTATGATAGTGTTAATTCCTGTTCATCTCTTTTAATACTTGTAAAAGAAATTTAATAATTACTTAATGATGAAGTAAATTATATTAGAATACAAGAGTATAAGGATGAAATTCCAAGTGTTGAACTGGAAAATATAGTCCAAAAATACTTTACATCTATTGAAGAAATTGTTTCAGATTATCTTATGGTACCAATGATTATACCAGTTTGTAAACAAATGCAAGAATGCTTTTATTATGATGCATTTATGTTTGAAATTACACAATAGAAAATAATTATTAAGGTAATTTTTTTTTTTTTTTTTTTTTAAGACTTATACTAAAGATAATTATAATGAAAGTGTACATGAAGATTATATATTACGAAACTACCAAAATTTTGCTTGGTAATATTTTAGCAACAATCATAAAATCTGAAATTGTGAAAATTTAGTGAATTGTAATATCATGTGGAGTTAAAAACCAATATGTTGTATTACTTTCTAATGGATCTCATAGATGCACATGTAATTTACTAATTATACATGAATATTCATGCAGACACTTTTACAAAATTTTAAGAATATTTCCAAATGCAAAATGACATGTAGGATTAGTATATTTATTTATAAATCTTAATCAAACAAGTGATTTTTAATGCAAGAACACATAATTTTATTAATTTACATGAATGAATATTTCATTACATTAAATTGTAATATAGTTCTAATAATATATTATTTTACTAATTTTATAAACTAATTTCTAGTCATTAGTATAAAAATGATAAAATTATATCAAATTCTATAGTCCAATAAGTTCCTATTAGTATTTGTTCTAATTCATCTAATATATTAGAAAATAATGCAATTAGTAATACTACTAATTTAATCTAAGACATATAATAAAAATAAGAGGTGGTGAATTGTATATTCCAATTCTTAAAGAACTTAATAATAATTGTATAAAATATAGGCGTGCACATAGTATGATGAAAAAGGGAATTAATTTAGCATTTGCTATAAATTTATATGAAGTGTTAATCATATGTCAAGATTTTTTGGCTAGAAAGCAGAAAACTTTAGATCAAAATCCAGTGAAAGAGATGTGAAATAATAAAGAATTAGATGTAATAAATCCAATTATTACAGTTAGAAAGAGAAGATTATCAGGAAAGGTAAAAAGTACTGTTGAATTTAAAATAAGAAAAGCAAAAAATATTATTTAAAATCAATTGACCTTAATATTCAAAAAGATGGTAATGAAATTCAATTAGATAATAGTAGAGATAATAAGGGCAAAAAGAGTATAACTGTATAACCTGCAGATTTACTAGTTAAAAATTATTTAGAAGTAATATATGGCATCAGTTCAAATTTTTAATAAATCAACTTAATACAAAGTTTTTTTTGCAGTAATAAATACTTTATTATATTAGATTGATATTTATTACTTTACAAAAAAAATTAAAATCTAAAATTATACAGTAATTAATAGTATTTTATGGGACAGCATAATACTGAATTCATATTTCACTTCTTATGATTCGATGTTAATGTCATTTCAAAACAAAATAATGCTACCACAGAGAAAAAAAATTATCTATTATCTAACTAAATTAAAAAAAATTGTCCTAAGAAAGTTCAAGAAGAGATCATTTTTAAAAATAGAATGAATACAACGTTAATATCGTTTAACAATAAAAGGAAAAAGACAAGAAAATAATTATCTATTTATGTTTCTATGTTAACTCCAATTTTACTAATCATATCTAATCAGCTCTCTACACCTAATCTAATTGCGTTAATCAAATAGTTTAATTGCTGATCTGCCTAAGAATAACACTCTCCTACTATTAAATTTGGGACAAAAAAATAAAAAGTGTTACCTTATATTATTTTGTGATACAGTGATTAGATTTTGATAAACATTTAAGATATTTTGTAATTCTCAATTCCCTTGTCAAAATAAAAAAAAATATTTAAAATTGGGCTGGTAGATCATAAGATAATTGCTGAAAACTATTTTTTTTGAAGCAAACCAAATTCCAAATTTCACATCTGATACGTATCTGAAAAAATAGTTTTTTGCAATTATCTCGTGATATACCAGTCCAATTTTAAATATCTTTTTTTATTTTGAAGAGGATACAAAGAGTTATAAAATAACTTAAAGGTTTATCGAAATCTAATCATTGGATCATGAGATAATATAAGGTAACGCTTTTTAATTTTTTGTCCTAAATTTAATAGTAGGAGAGTGCCTAAGCAGATCAGCAATTAATATTCTTTATTTTTATCTTAATAATTTTGTATCATTTTCATTTCCAGCTCATATCTTTTATAAATTAATATTTAGTGTTAGAAAGTGGAGAATATCAATAAAAATAAAATCACATTACTTATTAATATCATTTCAAGAAGTCCAAGAAATAGTTTCTAAAAAAAGAAAAGAATATGATATTAATTTCCATTTAACGATCTTAATCAACAAAAGAAACCTACCAAGAATACCTAACTACTAAAATTCTAAGAAATTCAAAAAGAAGTAATTCCTAAAAAAAATGAAAAGAAATATGACGTTAATTTCCATTTAATGATTTTAACAAGAAAAGAAATCTATCAAAGATAAGGAAACAAATACCTATCTATTAAAATTATCTTAAGAAATCTAAGAAGAAGTAATTCTTAAAAAAAAATGAAAAGCGATGTTAACAGTCAGCGGAAATGTCACATGCGATGTCGATCATTAATAAATAAAGTTTGTGTAACTATAAAAGCATGAAGTTAATATCAGAGCCAAAATTTAACTATACATTAAAAATTTTTTAAACTTTCACCAGTGATACTTTATACGTTATGCTACATATTTTTATAGTTTTTAGAACACTTCAATATTTAAATAAAAAAATTATTAGCGACATAACTTTACTCACTTTTTCGCCTTTATGTCGCTGATTGAACTGATAAACACACTTGAAAATT
>QKYT01000124.1:161017-188929 GCA_003550305.1 Glomus cerebriforme | reverse complement strand
TGTAATTTCAATGTTACCTTAGACCTGAAATTTCCGATTTTTATTTAATTCGGGCCGGCATTATGATTTTGGCCAGAGTTAAGAAATGTTCGGCCAGAATTACGATTTAAAGATCGGCATTTTTTAACCAATTAAAGTGAGTTTTATTGTTGTATATGCATTATATATTCTAAGACAATGCTGTATAACGATGATACATAGTAAAAAAATTATTTTACCAATTTAGTGTGACATTTCCACTGACTGTTAATTTCTATTTAATGATCTTAACAAAAAAAAGAAATCCATCAAAGATAAGAAAATAAATACCTACCTATTAAAATTATCTCAAGAAGTCCAAGGAGAAGTAATTCCTAAAAAAAAAAATGAAAAGTGATGTTATTTTCTGTTTAATGATCTTAATAAGAAAAAGAAATCTATTAAAAAAACCAACTTTTTAGATTTGTTCAAATAAAAAAAATTATATATATTAAAAAAATAATTAAAGATAAATTTTTTAATGAGATGAATCCAATAATAATTATTTTATCTACTTAATACTTTTTTTTAGAGTTTTAAAATTTTGAAATTTTTTAGCTTTAAAATTAGGTTTGAAGTGCCATTACTTTTAAGTAATACTTTTCTTTATATTTATCTTCAATATCTTTAAGTTTAATTAAAATCAAAAATTTACAGTATTGTATTGTTTAATAATTTTTTATCTTTGCATAAAGACATCTTTTGTAATATTAAAATGCAACAGCTATTTATACTGAGTAGTTAATTTACATGATTATCAACATTGATTTTTTTTTTTACTAATTATCAAATTTGGTCATTATTTAAATAAAAAATTTTATTAAAAAGTGCATCATAATATTAAGGTTCTAATAATAATTTACCCGAAGTTTTTCTTTCTTCTAAATCTATATGAGCCTGTTTAGCTTCACTCAATTTGTACGTTTTCCAAATTTTAATTTCTAAATTTCCTTTAGCTACCATTTCCAATAACTCGGCAGTATACTTTTGAAATTCTTCCTTTGTCGTGAGATAATTAAACAGAGTAGGCCTCATTAACCTTAAATTTTTTTCTGCTAATCTTAAAATTGTAAAAGGTGGCACAGGACCACTAGCATTTCCAAACGAAATTACAGACCCAAGTCTTCGTGCGCAGGCTAAAGATGCTTCCCAAGTACTGGCACCCACACCATCATAAACTACATGAACACCATGTTTATTTGTAAGTCGTTGAACTTCTTCAATCACGTTTTGATGAGAATAATTAATTATGTGATCTGCTCCAGCAGCTTTTGCTATTTCTGCTTTTTCTGGAGTCGAAACAGTTCCAATTACATTTGCACCAAGTCGCTTAGAAAGTTGTGTAAGAAGTAGACCTACTCCTCCAGCAGATGCATGGATAAGAACCCAATCATCTTGTTGTACGGAATAAGATTGCGTAACTAAAGTCCATGCAGTCAAACCCTTTAAAAAATAAAGAGCGCGCGAAACGTTCATCGGCCATATTGTAAAATATGAACCTCATTACAAAATTTAAAAAAGGCAATACCTGGAGAAGAGAAGCAGCACCTAACTTAAAATCGACTCCTTCTGGTAATTTAGCAACGTATTTTGCATTGGCGGTAGTATATTCCGCATAACTTGGCGCTCCAAAGTGAACCACTCGATCACCAGGACGAACGTCTTTTACACCTTCACCAACGGACTCTACAATTCCGGCGCCTTCTCTGCCAATGACTGTAGGGAGGGTTAGTTTATAAAGACCTGATCTAAATTTTTTTTTAATTAAGATGAAATTTATATCCTAAAAATTAAATTTTTTCAACTAGCTTTTTTTCAAAAGCTTATTTCTGATTATAATTGTAAAACTACCTGTGATAAGTATCAATATAATTGATCCCAATTGCAAGATTTTTTATGAGAACGTCTTCAGTTCCTGTTATACCAGGACGCGGAATTTCTGAATATTCTAAAACCTCGGGACCACCTGTTCTTGTAATATGAACAGCTTTCATTAAATTAGCAGTTGACATGGTTGAGAACGGAAACGTAAAAGATCTAGCCAAAGAAGATATGTGTGAACGTTGTGAAAGTAAATTACAACGACTAATTAAACGGCCAAAAATAGCCGAGGAAAGACGAACAGGAATAGTCATTTATGACTAATCCGATGCGATGATCAAAATCTATCAAATCTATCCTTTTGTAGAGTTATTCGGCTTTAGAATATTTACACGTGCCGTCACTGCCGTGTAACTAGATCCTATAAAAATGGCTTAGCTAATTCTTTGAAAATCTAAAACGCGAATAAAACGCGTCTTAGTTTGCAATTCAATATGTTAACACGTTCCTCAAAGAAAAGAAGTGCGGACTCTAGTTCTAAAAATTTCTCACCTTCTGCACCTATTATTACATTTCCGGAACTTGATCGTGCGACACAGCCCAGAAAACGCGCTCGTATCAAAACTGATCCAACAAATTTAGAATCTACGTTAATTAACTTATCGCCAAACAATTCCAATAATGCTAACACTTCTAATAATTCTAACGGAAACACTACCTCAACAAATTCAGAGAAAAAGAAGGCTCCAAGATTAAGAATCGTAACGAGTGTTGGTCCACAAGAGCTGATATTTCGTAATTTTCGTCTTCGTAGAATTGTTAAAGAAAATCATGGTCATGACATCAATCAATTGGCGTTCTTTTTCAATTTGAATCATTATTCTGCTCCGGTTGGTGCTCAGTATAAGAAGAAATTTAATAAACTTGGACACGTTGAAAGAAATGTTAGAGACACTAGTAACATTTTGGCTAGTGTTGGTGATATACAGGTAAATTTCAATGTTTGAAATTCTTTTATTTTATTTAATTAATAATATTATTATTATTTAACTGCACATTCTTTAGGCAAATATTTACGACAATGAGCATTGCGGGGATCATTTGGACATTATGTCGAATTTCGTTGTGGGAGATAATATTAATTTGGAGTCAAGTGTAGGTGGCTTTGGAATTTATATTTAGTTTAATTTTCTATTAAATTACACTTAAACAAATTTGTAATTAGGAATTAATGACATGTTGTTGGTTGCATCGAGATGGGGATGCATTACTTGCATTAGGTGGAAAATCACGTGTGATTTATATTGTCTCAATTGCACAATCCAGCACTCAAAGAACATTATGGGGACATACTGGTAAACTCTTGATTTCGTTATATCTGAAATTTAAATAAATTAATGAAATAATTTTTTTAGACGGCGTTACGGATATTCAAAAACATCCTAAAGATGATCAACATATATTATCTGCCTCAAAAGATGCGACTGTACGATTGTGGCATGTCGATAGCGGCCAATGTTTATACATATTTCAAACTAAAGCCTCAGTGACAGTGAGTCTCATAATATCTTGAAGAAAATTTACTTCATTTTTATTGTTAACGAAATCCCTTAATATTATATAGTGCTGGCATCCGTCTGGTCAATCATTCTTAATCGGAAGTTATAATGGTGAGATTAGAATTTGGAAAACTCCAGATCTAATCACGCCACCAACAGAACCGTTAAATATATCCGAAAATGATGTTGAAACACGTAGTAGAAAATGTAATTCAAGTCAAATAGGTTAATTACAATCTTTTTTTGATATTTTGATATCTACTTTTTTGTTTGAGAAGAAGGATATTAAAAGCATTTTTTCGATATAGATTGCATACGATTTGCTAACCGAAATGTAATATCTAAATCTCTAAGTGGTAAGATTGAATATTGGAATTATGATACATTAGAGGTAATAAAAACTTTCTCCATTAAAAATAATTCTCCCAGTAGGTCAAGATTTGATGTGAGGTAAACAAATATATTTTTCCACTTGACTTATTTGTCTTTTTTTAGTTATTCTAAAATTGTTTTTTTTTAAGTCTTGATGAAAAGTTTTTCTGTGTGGGTACAAGTAATGGAAGTGTCAACATCTATAACATCTTGAATGGTAGACTAATATCAGAACTTAGTCATCGTAGATCAACAAAGGCTGTTAGATGTTGCGTATTTTCCAGAGATTGCAAGTATGTGTAAAAAAAAAATGTTACCAATTTGTTAATTTAAAAATAAAATTGATATTCTCCCTTTTTTAAAAATGTAGACAAGTCATTGCAGCTGGAGAAGATGGCTATATATGGAGATATGATTATATTAGTGATGAAACATTAGCAGAATGGGCAAAGTGGAAATCACAAAATTCAAATAATCCATCCTAAGTAAAATTTCAAATTATAACTGAAAGTAAATTTAATTAATTTCATTTATTGAAATTAATAAGATAAATGAAAATAAAAAAAAATTAATTAATTAAGTACTAAATGTGCATTGCATAATTATAACTGTTTTTTTTGCGATTGATTTTAGTTTTATTGAACATATCTATCTTTAATATCCTTCCATTGTTTCTATAAAAATGAAAGTTTATTCTAATTAATAAGGCAAATAATAATCAAATATTATAAAGAAAAAATTTAATTAAATTGATACATACGCCCTTATTCACTCTGTCCCACCATCTATCTGTAATGGTATCAAAGGTCATCTCAAAAGCAAATGCTGTTGCGAAAATTCCCGTCAAAAAAACAGAGTTTCTTCGAAAAAAAGATCGGTATAGACCTCGAGAAAATCTATATTTAAAGTTTGATATAAACAAGATAACATATAAATAACTCAGAAAAATGCTTAACGCTTACTTTTCGATACCGCTATTTCTAACGTCAGTCATTATGAAATAGAAAAGGATTTAGAAAAAATAATTTAGAAAAGAAACCAAAATTTTTTAAAAATGCACCGATCTTTAATTGTTTCACGTGATGGCACATTACAGATTTTATACAACTACTAAAATATTAGTTAGCAATCGCGTATTTATTTTTTTCTTTTCAGATCGTATTTACATTAAGCAGTAAAGAAAGGTTTAACCTTTGAAATGACAGAGAATAATAGCGGAGGAAAACATAAGTTAGTTGTAGAACGTGAAAAGGTAAAGTCTTTAATTTTTTACTTTAAATTGATTTCTTATTATTTATTTGTAATTTTGGTTTTGTAGACTGTCCCATTTTTATTACGGATGTTTTATAAGTTGAATCACCATCACAGGTATAATTTCTTTTATAATAAATGAAGAATTTTTAATATTAGAAAGGACATATACTACGTTAATAGATTGTTATCCGGACTTCCTTCGAATTGCAATTCCAAATGATGATTATCGATCATTTATAAATTCTAGAACAAATTTAATAGTATATGTTAAATAATCAAAACTTTTTTTTGCACAGAGTCGACGATTTTACACCTGAGCATTTACCTACTGAAGATGAAGTGCAGATATATACATGGTATAACTTTGTCTTGAATTTTTAATACTAGTTAATTTCGTACATAAATAAGACAAAAATTTTTTCCCATATCGTATAGGAAAGATGCCACGTTGAAAGAGATTTCCAATTTAATTAAAGAAGTAGTTCAAGATGCTAATAGACCAAACGCAAAATTGTCATTTAAATTAGTATATATTGATAACTTACGTGGTAAATATGCATTTAAAGAATTAGGTACAATTCATAATGTAACACCGTCAGAACATGATGAAATAAACCTTGATGATGCAAGGTTTGTTATTGGGGATTTTTTGGACGTGGCAATATATTTTGGGCCGCCACCTAGACCAATTGAAAGAAGAAGTAGTGTTTTAAGAGATAGAAACAGAGAAAGAGAAAGGGATAGAGTCGGAAGAACTTATCGTGGTGTTGGTGGTAATGAAAGAGATCGTGATCGTGATAGAGAAAGAGATAGAGATAGAGACAGAGATAGAGATCGAGGAGATCGGGATAGGGATCGGGACAGGGATAGAAATGGAATGAGAATTGAAAGAGATAGAAGAGAAGAACGAAGAGATAATAGAAGTTTTAGAGATAGAAGACGATGATTTATGTATTGATTTTTCTTTTCGAAAAAAATTCACGGACTTAAATTTCTTTACATTCTTCTTTTTTAATCTTTTTAACATAATATGACTACTATATTGCATTATATTTACACATTTCTCTTTAATTCTTGAACTTTATTCTTTTTTTCCCCAAATCTTTCAGATTGTGACTACTGTTAAATAAAGAGAAAATATAAATAAAAGTAATCTTGCAAGTATATGTAATACAATTAATGCTGTTGATGTTTTTTTTTTACTAAAATAGATTAAAAAACTGTTAAAAATAATTTTAATAAACTATACGTTTTTAATGCTTTATTTTCATATCTTCTTTTGATTGACCTTTACGGATAGCAGTTATATCCCATTTATACTATAATTATAAAAAAAATTTTAATATTTTGAAGTTATATAATCTCTTTTATTTATTTTTTTTTAAAAAAAAAAAAGTTATTTCACTAACTTACATCTTCAGCGAAACAGAAAGCATATGTACCAAGAGGAAGAGCAACGCAACAAATAAATCCTGGAATAATAGTTGATCTTGTCCAACGAAAATTTCGGTGAACATTAGCACGCATTATACCCCATCTTTCAATTGCTGCACTTTTAATTAATGCTGCTAATATTTAAATATTATTACACAAAATACATATTTTAAAGTTTATAATTTGTTTAATTTGTTTAATTTGAGAAAAGAAATTATTAAAAAAATAGAAATTGATATTTTACAATTATCTCCTGCCATGTTCAATTAAGAGTGATATGTTTGAATAAACGAAAGAAGTTGGAAGTAATTTTTTTTATGCATGTGCCATCAGTTTACTGTGGCTAATTGAGTGGCTCGTTATGGCTGGTAGACGGCAGAGCACAGTTAGAATCTCAGTAAAAACTCGCTGGGTTTATCACTTCTTTTTCTCGTTTCAAATGCACAGATCATAATTTAAATTTGATAAAACCGAATTTTTTACGGTTTAATATGTATACAGTATTCAGTTGAAAAATTTTCCTTATATAAATTTTTAAAATATATTTTTCAATTTTTTTGTAAAAACACTGGATTTCTCATTTGTCGTTTCATCATCATCATCATTATTAAAGTTTTCGTCCTTTTGAGTCATCCATAATTCTAATAGTTGAGCACCAATACCAAATGTACCACCGACAAGTCCAATAGTACTCAAAATAATAATAACATTTGTATCAACAACATATAAATAATCTTCAGGTTGGTCATAACCCCAAAAGGTTTTAAATGACGCTAAAATACCCGCACGTGCAAATACATCTGTTCCCAGCATAAGTGAATAACATCCCGACATTACTGTTGATATAATTGCAACATATTGATAATATCGTTGTATACCCGCTAATGTTGCATTCAATATTATCCATATTCCTATCCATATATACCTAATTAATTGCTTTGATATTAATCCATCAGTTCGGGTTAATAGGCAGATCATCGCAAACGAAAATCCGCCAAATGCTCCCACTAATACTCTACCTGCTGGCCATAAACATACAAAAAATATTCCTGCTGCTATACCAGCTACAGTACATATAACAAAATAAACAAATCTTACGGTTGATGTTGGATTCGTTACATTCTGATACTTTAAAATAAATAGTAGCAATATTATACCTATATCAAGAGAGAAATAAAAAAAGCTTTGTTAGAAGTTTTTTTTAAAAACAAAAATTCAAATTATTAAATTAAATTAGATCTAAATATGTTATATATTATTATAAGAATACTTCTAAAAGTACATACATGTTCCGTAGAATGCGGCCAGAAATATTGATAACCATTTATTCTTATTTCCTCGAAATAAGCTTAAAATACCCGATATTATTAACGTTAATCCCATTAAATAACTAGTAGCGTCTAGGGGGTAATCATTTCCTCTTGCTATTGGTCGAAATTTGCAAAAAAATAGTTGGTCCGTCAGTACAATATACATATTTAACTTTCAAAAATCTATTATTTTGACATATAATTTTAACTTACTTTTACTAGCATATGGGTCTACGTAAGAAATATTTATTGGTAGTTGTGGCAATGAAGGTAAATCTTCTCCTTCTCTTTCAACTCCAATAACTTCTCCTTCTCTCTCAATACTAGTACTACCTACTTGTATTGGCTGTGGTGTTTGCGATATATCATTATTATTCACTTGTGCTGTTACTGCCGTTATTGTAAATATACTAAACAGTAATACAAATATTATTATACTATTAATTAAATAAATTTTCTTCTGTAATATTATACTCTTCCTATTATTCTTTTTCATTTTTTTTCTATTTATAAAGAAATTCTTTTTCGGTAATTTTGAATGGAATTCTTTACATATAAATTCGTTAATATGTTATATGTTTTATTTATAAATTAAATTTTTTGGTAAAAAAAAGTCTCGATAAAAACTTTCGTTTGAACGTAGACGGAAGTTTCTAACGTAAGAAGAAGTTTTAAATTTATCTGCATATTGCCGTTTTAAATAAATACCAAGATTGGTTAATTGATACAATAAACTAATGCCGTCATACGTGATACGCGTGCTAGTTATGAAAAAAACACGCGTGTCCCTAATGAATTTTGTGTAATCGTGATCACTGATAACCTTTTTCTGTCGATAATTTTGTAAATTAGATTAACATTTTTTAGATATATTACAAAATCTCATGATTCTTCAATTCTAGATTCCTTTTTAGAAATAATTATGAAAAAGCTTGGCAACTTGGCATCACTTCCCTTTTTTATCTATGAATAAGGGAAATAGAAAGTTTAATCGTTAAAATAAAAGAATGACACGAAGTAGGGAACAGTCAGAAATTGTCAATGCGAACAAATCTACAATAATGTACTGTATGTTAGTTTTACTACTTAGGGTTTAGAGTGTCACAATAATTATAAAATATTTTTCCGATTGAAGAAATTTTATTGGCCAATAAAAAAAATAGAATTAGAACCCGGCTATTTAGATAATTCGAATGATATTAATTTTTTCAGGCAAGAAATTTCATCTCGGATAAAGTGACAAAATTAGTATTAAATTTGTCGATTTAACCAAAATCGTCACGTGTATCAGTATTCACAAAACTTAGGTATGTAGAAGAAATTTTCGTTATACTATGACCAATGATACATAATGATGGTTTTTTGAAATATTGCAAACAAGATAATATTTAAATCACACTTTCGAATTTTGTATTTAACATGACATATAAACACTTTGGACTTTTTCAAAAAAGTAGTGTCCCGTATTATTTAAAAATCAATTTAGTTTATTATGAACATTATGAGTGTTGTATTTAAATACGATCGATACGATCGGCGTCAATTTTCGCAAAAAATATGTAATAGTAATTTTCATTAGTCTCATTGTGACAGTTACAATATAAATCGGAAATTATTAGAAATTAGTTTTTGATCTGCAGTTTGCATTTTTAAACTTTTTTTACTTTCAAAAAATTTTTCATTTTCATGATGTCAGACAATGATATAGAAGAGTTTGAAGAAGATAACTTCTCAGATGATAGCATATATTCGGAGGATCATTCTTCTACATCAAGTCAGGCAGAAAACATATTATCAGGTAGCAATAATTAAAAATTTTTTTTTTTCCTTTAACATTGTTCTTTTACTAAGAAATTCGATTTAAACTACAGAGCAATGTGAAAAATGTGGTGAAATATACACATATGCATATTGTAAATGGTGTACTCCGTGTGAAATAAATCATTTAAGAAATAATTTTACAAACTGGACTAGCGGAAATGAAGAAATTGATAAATTCATTCAAGAAATGCAATTGAACATTAATAAATATTATGATAGAGTATTGGAATGGATATCATACAATCAATTTAATGATATTAAAGAAATAAACAAAAGTGATGTTTTTGCAGAATATTCAGCAATATGGAAGGATGGTCCATTACATTTTGATGATGATGAAAAGGAATGGACGAGACTATCAGATGAAAATGTTACTTTAAAATGTTTATCAAATTCAAATAGCTCACAAACCAATATTAATGAATTTTTAGTTGAGGTATGAATTTCCTACAAAATTTAAAACTTTTTAAACATAATCATATTTTTATTAATTTTTTAAAAATTGATAGGTTAAAACATATTTGTTGGATAATCGTAATATATATGGTTTATCTCAAAATCCAGATACAAAGGATTATATTATGGTTTTTCAAGAATTATATCATGATAATTGTAAAAATTGTTACGAAATATATACAGACATAAATTACGAATGGTGTAAATCATGCCAAATAAATGATTTTAAAAATAATTTTACAAACTGGACCAGTGGAAACGAAGAAATTGATAATTTCATTCAAAAACAGCAATTAAGCATTGGTAATTTTTATGAAGAAGTATTTGAATGGATACCATTTAATCAGATCTGTAAGGTTAAAGAAATATACAAAAATGATTTTTCTACAATATATTCGGCAATATGGGAAGATGGTCCATTATATTATAATGTTGATAAGAAGAAATTAATGAGACAATCCAATGAAAAGGTTTCCTTAAAATGTTTGCATAACTCACAAATCATTAATGAATTTTTAAATGAGGTATGAAACTTCATTATAAATATATTAAAAAATATATAAATTTAATACAATAATAAACCATTTTATTCTTTAATAGGTTAAAACATATCCAACAAGTATTTACAACAAGAATGATAAGAATACTCTTAGTATATATGGAATATCTCAAAATCCAGTTTCAAAAAATTATATAATGGTTCTTCAAGATGGATATTGTGAAAAATGTGGCGAAAAATATACTAATATATATTCTAGTTTATGTAAATCATGTCCAATAAATTACTTAAAACATTCTACAAACTGGACTAGTGAAAATGAAAAAATTGATAACTTAATTCAAGAATTACAATTAAAAATTAAACATTATGATGATATAATAATTGAATGGATACCATACAATAAATTTAATAATATTAAAGAGATGAATAAAAGCAAATTTGCTGCAGAATACTTAGCAATATGGAAAGATGGTCCACTATATTATAATTATAAAGAAAAAAAATGGATAAGAAAATCAGATAAAAAAGTTGCTTTAAAATGCTTTTATAATTCACAAAATAATACTGATGAATTTTTAAATGAGGTATGAATTTTAATACATTTAATTTAAAGGCTATCTTTTATTAATAATTTTTTTTATATTAGATTAAAACATATTCAATTGACCGTAGTATTAATAGTATTAATATTCTTAAATTATATGGAATATCTCAAAATCCAAATACAAAAGATTATATTATTATTCATCAAGATAATTATTGTGAAAATTGTAATAAAAAAGATATAAATGCAATGCATAAAAGACAATATCAAATAAATACAACATATAAATGGTGTAAATTATGTCAAATGGATTATTTAAAAAAAAATTTTACAAATTGGATTAGTAAAAATGAAAAAATTAATAATATTATTCAAGAAGTACAATTAGTTATTGATAGTGAAGATGAAATAATATTTGAATGGATACCATATGAACAATTTAGTAATATTAAAAAAATAGGTCAAGGTGGTTTTTCTACAATATATTCTGCAATATGGAAAGATGGACCATTAATATATAATACATATAATTATAATAAAAAAAGATATGAAAGAATATCAAATAAAAAAGTTGCTTTAAAATGTTTATTTGATTCACAAAATATTACTTATGAATTTTTAAATGAGGTATGAATATTTTTATAAGGATAAATCTATTTGTAACATCATGTTACGTGTCTTATTTATAACAACCTCAATTTTATCCAATTAAAATTTAAGATCAGGTGTAACGTAAATAGTTTAGCGAATCAAAATAAAAGATCAGTTGTGTAATTAAAACAAGAATTTTTTTAAAAAATTTCAAAAAACTGCTTATAACTTAAAATTTTATCTATGAAACTGTCTTTGTTACATTAAGTAAAAGTTTTCCAAATTAAATTTTACATGTAGAAATCTTATTTATAAAACATTTAAAATAATTTATTATTAAAAAAAATAAAAAAAAGTTGTTACAAATAAGACATATAACAGGATGTTACAAATACATTTTTTCTTTTTATAAATATAATTTAATTATTTTTTTAAGATTATTTTAATAATTTTTTTTTATATTAATAGATTAAAGCATATTCAATGAATAAATATAGTTATGTTCTTAAAATATATGGAATATCTCAAAATCCAAATACAAAAGATTATATTATGATTCTTGAATATGCAAAAGGTGGAAATTTTAATAATTGGATGAAAAAAAATTATAAAAATTTTAATTGGAAAAATAAAATAGAAGCATTATTTAAAATTATTGATAGTCTTGCAAGTATTCATCAAAATCAAATGGTTCATCATGATTTTCATACAGGAAATATATTATTTATGTCTAATAGTAGTGATATAAATAATAATAATATATGTATTTCAGATATGGGATTAAGTGGAAAAATTGGTAATATAGATAAAACAAAAATTTATGGAGTTTTACCTTATGTTGCTCCTGAAGTATTAAGTGAAAAACCTTATACACAAGCAGCAGATATTTATAGTTTTGGTATGATTATGTATTTTGTAGCAACAGGAAAACAACCTTTTGCTAATTATGCTCATGATAAAATTTTAGCATTAAAAATATGTAATGAAATTAGACCTGAAATATATGAATTTGAAGCACCAATATGTTATATTAATTTAATGAAAAGATGTTGGGATTCAAATCCAAATAATAGACCAAATGCTATTGAAATTAGTAAATTAATATTTTCATTTGAAGAATTATATGAGGAATTATATTTTAGAAAAAACCAACAGTATTATGATATGATAAAACAATTTAAAGAAGCAGAAAAATATAGAATATTAAATCTTTATTCTTATAAACAACCAAATATTCATCCTCAAGCTATTTATACATCACAATTACTTAATAATTATACAAAAAAAATTTCTAAATCTAAATATAATCTTAATGAATTTAGTGATGATGTTGCAATATTATTGCAATTTGAAGAAAATTCAAAATTTAATAATAATAAATTTAGTGATAGTATAGCAGTAAAAGAATTATTATTACAACATATAATACATTCAGATTAATATTTTACAATATAATTTTTGATTACTTAATTTTTTTATTAATATATAAAATACTTTTAATTTTTCTGAAATTACTTTAATAATATAAATAATAATCTAACTAATAAATATACTAAATAATAATAAATTTTTAATAAATAAATTAAATAGTTTTAATTATATTAAATTTAATTTAAGCTGAACTAACTTTAGTTAATTTTCTGTTTTACATTACATCATTTATAAAAGTTTAAGAAAAGAAGGGGTCAAATAAAAAAAAAATTTTATAAAATCTAATGATTTTTATATAAAGTCATATATAGTGGAACCTCTTTATAATCACCAAGTTGGTTATATAGTAAAAAAATCCAAAAATGTGACTATATAGGAGTTGTGACTATATAAAGGTTTTTTTTATATAATCTTTATATAAGTTAGTTTTTTCAAAGGTGTGATTATATAGAGAAATTTTATATGATGTGACTATATAAGATGTGACTATATAGAAGTCTGACTGTATAGCCAAATTTTTATTATTAGAGAAAAATTAATTAATATGATTAATTTTTCTTTTTTTCCTATTAATCTTATTTTCCAATTGTTTATAAAATGATTTTCCATTTTTATTACAAGTATTACATAATGGATATACTAACTTAAAATTTTCTTGTAAATTTTGAGATACAGCTATAAAATCATTATTCACACTACACCAATAGCAGATAGAAATATTTTCTACTTTTTTTTGAAATATAATAAAGCAATTCAATAGGTAAATTACAGGAAATTTGAACTCTAACAAAAATCTTTTGAATCAAATTATGATTATCTGATGTTTAATATAAATATGTGTAAGTTTGTATTACCAATTCTAAATCTTCTTTTTGTTATTCTATTAATTGAGAATCACTATAAAGGCATCATATTTTTTCACAAGAATTACATTTTATGTAATTCCTAATTTTGGCAGAAATAAGGATATTAGTTGATGCTAACTTAACTTTAAATTTTAAGTTAATTAGAAAAGAACAGAATTTTTCTGTTATGGTTTACTATATAAATTCACAAATGTTTCATAATGATCTGAATTATTTATTCAAAAATTAGTACTTTAATAATAAATTTATTTGTAAAAATAAAGCATTACTAAAAATACCTTATGATAATACTGGATTTAACAAAAAATATAAATTTTGAAAGACATCAATTGGCATTTTGACAGGATAACATACTTTACAGGAAGCTTAATTACATTTTTTAATTAAAAAATTATAAAAATATAAATATTCAGAATTAAATATTTTGAATGAAGTAACTTTATTATCTGAAATAAATATGTTCTCTCTTGACAATGAGTTTTAATAAATTCTACTAGAGACTTGTATTTTTGCAATTGTTGCTAAATAGTTTTATCTTTAGTCAATGTGAAATCAATTTGCAATATATTCTTAATTTATATAATAAATAAAATTATTAATAAACATAAAGCAATAACCTGATTTTTAATAATAAAAAAAATATTACCTTAAACATTTCATCAATTTCTGAATTAGACGTAGGATTTTTAATTCCAAATACTTCATCCTTCTAAACCAAATGTTCTGTATATTCACAAAGCAATTCTTGAACTGTTATAATATATTTTTCTAATTTTGCTTTTAAATATGGATTACTTTTTGTTTTTTCGTATATATCCTCTAATGTTTTTAGAGCTTCAAATTCATTTTCATATTTCTCAAGCATTTTCTCTCTCTCTATAGCAATACCTTAAAGTTCATAGTTAATTACACTCATAATCCTTTCTGCAGGATCATACTAACTGTAATGTAGAGCTGTTCTAACTGCAATTAACATATCAAAATTTTCTGCCAAAAACAAATATATTAGTGCTAATTGAACTAATCCAAAAGTATATCTGTGATCAGGATCTCCATCAGTATAGAGTAATAATAATATTGAAGGTAAGGGTCAGTTATGATATTAGCAATTTATGAGATTAGAAAATTTTATTAAATGCCTTAATATACTACTTGCTTGGTTGGAAAACAGCATCCTTAAGACTAACATATACTTTCCTATCATAAAAAGATTCAGATATATCAAATGGTATATTAATAAATAAAGTAACAGATAGTATTAATGACAGCTTAATAAAGTTATAATCTGTGGCTATAATTTCTTCTTAGCTGGTGCTAAAATCTTTTTATTGTGAACGCCTATAGATACTAATATATTCTTATTAATAAGCACCTTATATTTATCATTGGCTAAAATAAAACATGCATAATCTCAATATTTGATATTAAATTCACATTCACATTTAAATAGAGTGTGACAATAATGCTCATCTTTACTGGATTTTTGTAACAATCATGATTGCACCTTGTATTTTACATTAAAATGCTTAGTGTATTGCATAACCTTAGTAATATATGTGTTGGATGATGCAAATTCAATCTTATCCACTCTTCTGATGGAATTGTAACATCATCTGGCAGAGGTGATCCCTGATATTTTGTGTTTAAATATATAACTATTTTATCTCATAATTTCCAAATAGATATACTAGTATATAGAATATATAATACTGTATCTGCTCATCATTCATTAACAACTGTATTATTATACTAAAAATAAATAAATATAATATTAATATAAATTATTAATTGTACAATACAAAAATAAAATTATTTAATAATTCATTAAAATATCTGTCAAATTCATCCCAAAATATATCAAACTTTGATCCTTGAAATTCATTATTAGTCCGTAAGTCAATTATTATAGAAGGATTTTCTAATAACATCATGAGACATAATCTTTCTTTTATCTTTTTACATAATTGATCATTTGCTAATAAAGCATTATCAGTTAAATCATAATATAGCATTCTAAGCACTGATTTTGAAAGATTACAAACTAGAGAATATTAAAAAAAAGCTTTATTAAGTTTTTATTTAAGAAAAAAATTTATATTATGAATTAATTATGCTTATTATACTTTTTAAAATATATTTTTCTCATTTGTCTTGTGTAATATACTGGTATTAGGTCATTGATATGAATAATCATCTGTGCTTTAAGAATTTCATAATCTTTGTTAATATCTTTGACATCAGATTCTCTCCATATAAAATTTAGCATTCCAAGATAATTACTATGGGAATATTTAAAGAAAATGAATATTTTTAATTAAATAATTCTTTTTAATATGAAGTATAAATTTTTTAAAAAAAAAGAATCTCACTTACGTAATCCTATAAGTATAGATAGTTAAATATCACGAATAAAATTATGTTTCTTTATAGGATCATCTGATACATAAAAATTAAGATCAATAAAATCAAATAATTCTCTATTTGTAAAATCAAAATCTAAACTATGATATCTTGAATCAACTTTCCTTTCATTACATTTAAAGATAAGCTAAACATTACAGTTAGTAAATAGTTTATGTGCTGGATGTTCATTCTTATAAAGGGTTTTCATATTATTATTAGTATTTTTAAGATGATTGAAGTATTTTTTCATTATAAATGTAAATTCAAAGATATTTGATACAACTTCTTGCCAAGAATCTTTAGATGCCCAAGATTCAGTTAAAGAAAGCTCTATAGAATTAGCTAATTGAAAAAGTTCTAGGCATGTAAGTTGTGATTTTTTTTTTCTTCATTTTTTAATAGTATTCATTATAATACCATTTTATTGATATACTGGAAAAGATTTAAATAATAATAGAAGTTGACATCCTCTTGAGTGTAACTTTTCTAAATGTAGATTTATATACCATATAAGTGATATAACCTACTCAATAAATTATTTCTCATAAGTAATATAATTATCTCCAAGCCAACCAATACACCTACTTTGAAAAAGTTGAATAATATAATTATATAATAATATATCATGTGTATCTTTATATTTTTATGCTGGAAGTTAATGTCTGGAATTCATTAATCTTAGTATTAAAAGGCTGCATTTGAAATAAAAATATAGCAAAATAAGGCACCCCTTGAATGTGTGCCAGGTTTGTGGTGTAGCAATTTTTCAAAAAAAATACATAACAGATTTTTTCTCTAACATAAAGTTTTTAAAATTTTACTGTAGATGTGATTTCTGCTGCTCTGCAAGTTTACTTATACTTTGAAAGAAGGTTTAAAATGCCATTTTTGACTTTACATATAAATGATTAATTTTACCNTNTTTGCTNATNATTTCNAAAAATGNATTTGANGAAAATAAAATTTTTGTCAAATAAGTCAATAATGATATTTAAAATTGCTTTTGGCACTCTAAGTAAACTTGCAGAGCAGCCGAAATTAGGTATATTTAGTAACTTTTAAAGGTTATATGTTAATATAAAAAATTTTTCTTTTATGATTTTTTGTTGCGTCACATCGGCTAGCTGCGTCACAAACCTGGCATACATTTCATTTAAGCTAAAATAAGACCTTGAACAATCTATGTATAGGTCAGATAAAAATTTTAAAATTTATTATGATCAATAAGTAAACTATTTTTAACTCTGCTAAGCAAACTCTCATTATAACTTAAGAAAATTTGGCTCTGCTAAGCAAACTATTTTGTGACTTATATATATTAAGTAAAATTTATAGTTTTTCTATATTAAACTCAAAACCAGCATTCAAAATCTACTTTATGAGATTAAGTAAAGTTGTAGATAAATAAAATTACATGTAATACTCAAATTTTAAAAGTATATAATGGATAGTTAAGGCTCACGATTAACTTTTATACTCTGATTTTGTATTTTTAGCAGTTTCTCTATATTAAACTTAAAATTGGCATTCAAACCCTACTTTTTNANATTAAGTAAAGTTGTAGAGCAAATAAAATTACATGTAATACTCAAATTTCAAAAGTATATAACAAATAGTTAAGACTCACAATTAACTTTTATATTCTGTCTAATTTTGCATTTTAGCAGTTTCTTTATATTAAACCCAAAATTGGCATTCATAAACTATTTTTTGAGATTAATTAAAGTTGTAGAGCAAACAAAATTGCATTAAAAATATACAACAGTTAAAAAATGTCAAATTTTACTATAAAAAAATGTCAAAAATTGTAAAAATGTTACTAAGTAAAATAGATGCAACTTTTAATGATTAATGCAGAAATGGTATTGTAAAAACAAAATTTGGAAAAAGAAAAAAACACTTATTTTTCCTCCCTCCCCCCATTTTCAACTTCTATATATCATTTTTGGTATTATGTGAACACATATACATTTTAGACTTTGTTACGTAAAAGTTTATTATGTGATCATATATAATTTTATTGCACGATCATGTATAAAAATAGATTAAATTTTATTATACTATTACATATAAAAATAGATTAGATTTTGTTACACCATCACATATTAAATTTACATGTTAATTTTGTTTACGTATCTTAATTTTAAGGAGTATATTTTTAAAATATTTGACAGATATAATTCGAATAAATTTTGAAAAACTGGGACATCATACAATATATTCTATATATTTTAAAATAAGTTTTTGTTATGCAAACATATTACTGAATTATCAAATTTATATGTTTTGCTACGCATATAAAATACTGACTATTTTAAATTTAACCCTTTAAATAAGCAAAAAAAAATCTTACTAGGGGTAAAAATTTTCTATGTTCAATAAGCAAATTCAAATTCTACCTATTTATATATTGTTCAGGATCTTAGCAAAATCATTCAGAAGAATAATATATTTGAAATATATAAATCCTAACATCTTCATTAATAATATTTTACCTTCTAATCCTTTATATATTGATACCTAAGGTCCAGTTTCTATTTTTCTAACTTCTACATGTACATTTTGATAAAAGTAGTTTCTAAAAGTTATTATTGTAATTTTCAGAATTCTGTGTATGTTGTAATTACTAAGTAATTATGATTATAGGATAATTACAGGACAAATTGTCCAATTTTTATCCAGTAATCATCCTGTAATCTAATAATTTTTTTATTAAATAATTTATAGAGAAGTAGCATAATTTTAAAAAATATAATAAATCAAATAAAGTTAAAAATAAACTGCTTTTATCTACTTCTTTTGCCAAAGTTTCAGTTATAATTTTAGCACCCTTATTTACTTAAACAATTATAAATATCTTTTTATACAATGTTGTGTCATGTAAAATAAAATACCAAGTATATACTTAAAAGATATGACTTGCATTTTTTGGCATTTTTTTGCATTTTTGCTAATAAAAAAAATTAAAGTTTAAGCAATGTGAAAATTAATAAATATATATAAGAATCACATAATATTAAGCATTTTTATTGGCTAGATTTTTGATTATGTGAGTATATATTTTTCAAATATTTGAGAAACTCAAAAAGGAGAGAAATATAAAACAGAAAATCAAATTAGTCCAGCCTTACTTTGAAATAATATTAATATAAAAGAGTATATACATAATTTATAGAATGTATTCATCTTTTGACACTTAATACAATAAATATGTTTAACTTATCTTGATAAAAAAAAAATATTAAACATTTTATAAAAAAGTTATAAATTAATATTTATTATATATTATTTATCTTTTAAATCATTTTTGCAAATAAATTTGCTTATAATTTCTAAAATAGAATAATCAACAGTTAATATATAAATAATTTTATAATTTTAGCCAGATTATTATATAATTTTATAAACATATTTATCTATATTCTTAGAAATATAATTTGAATCTGATCAATTTAAATATCTAATAAGCTATTTATTAAAAAGACAAATTACAGATTGATTAGATTATTTGTTAGATTAATTAGATGAATATCTGTAAAAAAAACTTATAAAAAGAATATTAATAACTATTTTTTAAAATATTAAATTAGAAAAATAATATCTCTATATATTAGTCAAAATAAGAAATTTCACCATATGATGATTCGGCTAAATTTTAGCTGATTCAGTTTAAATTTTGGCTAAATTTTGATCATTATTAATATTTAAAATATCTGATTGATAGCTAAATTATATACTTTTATAGAGTTTGTAATAATTCATTAATCTAATAGATTAAATATATAAATTTAATAATTAAGTAAGTAAATTTTTAATAATAAATAATAACACAATAAATATAAAAAATTACAGTAAATATGAAAATAAATGTATTTATTTTTTTTATATAAATTATACACAAATTATGCATATTTTATTATTGAATATGATATTTTCTATTAATTAGGTTAATTGCTAAATATTTGATCATATTTTAATAAGTTGATAGTTTATACTATATAGGAATAAATTTTTCTAAAATGTGATACATATATCAGTATTATACAATACCAATATTTGAGATAAAAATCTTTATCCTAAAGTTTAACATTACAAATTTATTGATTATCATTAATGCTAAAATAAAATTGAGAATTTATTGGCTTATACTATCAAATATATAAATTAATTGTATATTTGAAAAAATACTGGATTTAATTTGAATAGTAGTTAACTTTACCTATTTATCATAAATTTAAATAAAACATAAGAGATTGCAATGTGTTATAATGATATTACTGAGCCAAATATTTTAGAACCAATTTGATATCTTTTAAATTGGTTTATTTTAACATGAATAATTATTAAATTATCAGTTTCTTCTTCAAATAGTTTCTAAAAATTATATATTTCATAAGTTATTATATAATAATCAACTATTTAATCAAGTATTTTACTTGATAATAATATATCTTCAAATGATAATCTTAATATTTCATCTGAAAATAGTTCTCTTCTAATAATCACTGAGTTCTGAATATTTGAATATTTATAAAATAGAGTAAAAATTAATATATCTCATTAGAGAAAAACTTATTTATTGCTGATAAAAATCTAATATTAGCTAATTCTTAAGTAATTTGATGTTCTTTAAGTTTATTTCAGAACTTTTAACCATAATCTATATATCAAATATCATTTTTTGCATAAGTTTTGATTTAATATATTGATAGTTATTAGGTAAAAAACCTAAAAAAATATGAAAATTAGTAAGTAAAATTAACTAAAAATTAATAAAAATATACATAAATTTGATTTATCTAGTATACTATTTATACGTTCAAAGAAAAAATACTAAAAAGTATATAAAGGTTTATAATCAAATAAACATTCATATAAATGAAGTGCAAATATAAATTCGGTATGATTTGATCTTAATCATAATTATTTTCTATCTGCTATTAGTTTCACTATTTCAATTAATTCTGATAGACTTTAATCATTATATTAACTTTAATCATTATATTAACTTTAATCATTATATTAACTTTAATCATTATATTAACTTTAATAATTCTATTAACAAAAAGCTAACAAACTTTTACAAAATATGTAAGAATTTTCTGTTTTTCATTTTTTAAATAATCCTAAAGTAAATAGTTAAATAAATTATAAAAAATATTTTCTACTAACTGGTAATGAAATTTGAAAAGCCTTTATCATAATATATTTTTTTTTGAAATCTGACTGATATCTGCTGATATAAAAAATTGATTCATCTTTTTCTATATTTTGTTTAAAATATTCTTTATTAATATTTTTTAATCTGTTTAGAATTATCTTATAATCTACCTTACAATGCTTAAAAATAGTAGGTAATATATCAGATCTACCATTATAAAATAAATTAGATCAAAATATGATAACCACAATAATTCAGACCATCTAATACCAGCTTTAGAATTATAATATTTTTATTCTAAAGTATCCTAATGATATTATATAAAATCTTAAATAATTAACTATTTATTTATGTCATTCATATTAGTAAAGTTATATATATTAGCAATACTTATAATTGACCTTCTTTTGATATTTATGCATAAAATTAATGCCAAAATATAGTTGTATACAGTCATTCCTCTCTATAGGTACCCTCTGTTTAGTCACACCCCCCTTATAAGCACATTTATGCTTGACGCAAGTTACTAATAATATTATTAAAAAAATCTTTTTTATAGTTACATCATATAGGTTTTTTATAATCACACCTTTTTTTTTCAGTCCCAGGGAATGTGATTATATAGGGGGCCGATTGTATTTTCTAGCAGTAGAAATATTATATGATATAAATATTAATGTCACATAAATTTTTTTTCTTCTGAACATTAGTAGGGATAAAATGGGTCTCCTGATGTAAATGTTATATGATTTTTATTTATCTTCTAGAAACTATTGTAAAAGTGATGCTATATGGCCTTCATTCCCAATAAGAAAAATGTATACTGAAAATATACTAAAAATATACTAAATATTAAGTATATTTAAATATGTATTTAAGTATCTTGTAAGCATTATATAAGTATAATTTCAGTATATTTCTTATAAGATAATTATATTTACAAATAATACTAAAAATCTACTTAAATAAATCTTAAATTATCCATACTTAATATAAAAATAATTCATAAAATATCCTTAAATTTTGCCCATTTAAGTATATTTTAAGTATAAAATATATACTAACTGTATTATATTAGTTATTAATATCTACTTAATTTATCATATAATAATTAATTTAATTTTTATGNCTTTANATTAAATTTTATTAAAATTCATGAATTTATATAATTACAAAAAAATGCTTGAACTCTATAAGTTATTACTTAATCTTGATAAAAATTTATATGTAAGTAGTTTTAACCTCGCTGAACAACTTTACTTAATCTTCTAAATGCAATTTACTTATTACCAAAGTGCTAAATTACGCTCTAAAGTTACTGAACAAAAAAAAAGAATTTATAAATAAATATTATTTGAAAATTTAATAGATATATGATCCAACTCTTATAAAAACTTTAAAAGTATTTGTTTTTGGAAAAAGTCAAGCTTAGTTTTGTTAAATANTATTTCAAAAAGTAATATCAGTGAAGTTTTTTTAAGTAAAAAAGTAAAAGTAAAAAAACTAATACATCTCATGTAAACAAAAACATTTAAAAATGAACAATAAAAATTTAATTGGTTAAAAATCACATGATTTATCAGATCACCATGGTGATCGTGTCACTAACTACGGTACATTTTTCCTTAAATTAATAATAGTTATCAATATACTTAAAACATTATTAAATTAATTTTAAGGAGATTTTTAGTATCCATTTTGTATATTTTAAGATATTTATTAAATATAAATATAAAAATTAAGTATAATTTCATTATAATTTAAGATAATTCACTATTAAAATTTAATTATAAATATATCAGTTTATACATTTTTCAGTATACTTTAAGTATATTATCGTAATATAAGTATATTTTAACCATAAAGCAAGTATATTTTAAGAATATATATTTTTTATAGGGATTTAAATCTAGGAACTATTGTAAAAATGGAGCTACATGACTTCTATTTGCCTTTAAGAACTATTATAGGAGTGGGTTTTTGGGATAGTCATTATATGATCTTCATTTATCCTTAAGAACTATTGTAAAAATAGGGTTACATGATCTTCATATTACTTCAGAAGTCTTTATAGTAAATTAGATTTATATGACCTTTAAATCATTCTAAGAGTTTTTATAGTAAGTTAAATTTATATGACTTTTAAGTTACCTTAGGAGCCTATTTTCTGAAATAGATATTATATGCTCATCAAATTATCCTAAGAGCCTTTTTTTTGAAACAAAAATATGGGTATATCTTTTAATTCTAACCTTTAAAATTAAACTTAAAGTTAGACTTATAGGTTAGATTAGAGGTATGCTCTGAAATCTGGTCAATCCGGATATCCAGTCATCCATCCGAAAATTGATCAGATTCAGATTGATCCGTTTGTACTACCAGATTGACTGGATAGTTCAACGGATATCCAGTCAATCCGATGATCTATTTATATCACCGAATTCACCAGATTCACCAGATTTTTTATACTGTAATTGAAGGTGAGTGAAGTAGTTACTCCTATAAAAAGAAAAAAAGAATGTTAGTAATGTTCTTATATAATAAAATAAAAAAGAAACACCTCCCCATTTATCCCATTTACCCAATTTACCTTCAGGGGCTGAGCCGAAGAGTTCGTTCTTACAAAAAAGAAAAAAAAATGAACATTAATAAACGTTCTTGTATAATAAAATGAAAAGAAACACTTCCCATTTACCCAATTTACCTTCAGGAGCCAAGCTGAAGAGTTTGTTCCTACAAAAAAGAAAAAAAATGAACATTAATAAATGTTCTTGTATAATAAAATGAAAAGAAACACCCCCCATTTACCTAATTTACCTTTAGAAGCTGAGCCGAAGAGTTTATTCCTACAAAAAAGAAAAAAAATAAACGTTAATAAACGTTCTTATATAATAAAATGAAAAGAAACACCNCCCATTTACCCAATTTACCTTCAGGAGCTGAGCCGAAGAGTTCGTTCCTACAAAAAAGAAAAAAAAAGAATATTAGTAATGTTCTTATATTAAAGTTTAATAACCACCCCCCTTTAATTACCAGCGAGCTGAAGTATTCGTTCCTAAAAAAAAGAAAAAAAAAANATGATTTATCAGATCACCATGGTGATCGTGTCACTAACTACGGTACATTTTTCCTTAAATTAATAATAGTTATCAATATACTTAAAACATTATTAAAAGATATTTTTCGTATCCATTTTGTATATTTTAAGATATTTATTAAATATAAATATAAAAATTAAGTATAATTTCATTATAATTTAAGATAATTCACTATTAAAATTTAATTATAAATATATCAGTTTATACATTTTTCAGTATACTTTAAGTATATTATCGTAATATAAGTATATTTTAACCATAAAGCAAGTATATTTTAAGAATATATATTTTTTATAGGGATTTAAATCTAGGAACTATTGTAAAAATGGAGCTACATGACTTCTATTTGCCTTTAAGAACTATTATAGGAGTGGGTTTTTGGGATAGTCATTATATGATCTTCATTTATCCTTAAGAACTATTGTAAAAATAGGGTTACATGATCTTCATATTACTTCAGAAGTCTTTATAGTAAATTAGATTTATATGACCTTTAAATCATTCTAAGAGTTTTTATAGTAAGTTAAATTTATATGACTTTTAAGTTACCTTAGGAGCCTATTTTCTGAAATAGATATTATATGCTCATCAAATTATCCTAAGAGCCTTTTTTTTGAAACAAAAATATGGGTATATCTTTTAATTCTAACCTTTAAAATTAAACTTAAAGTTAGACTTATAGGTTAGATTAGAGGTATGCTCTGAAATCTGGTCAATCCGGATATCCAGTCATCCATCCGAAAATTGATCAGATTCAGATTGATCCGTTTGTACTACCAGATTGACTGGATAGTTCAACGGATATCCAGTCAATCCGATGATCTATTTATATCACCGAATTCACCAGATTCACCAGATTTTTTATACTGTAATTGAAGGTGAGTGAAGTAGTTACTCCTATAAAAAGAAAAAAAGAATGTTAGTAATGTTCTTATATAATAAAATAAAAAAGAAACACCTCCCCATTTATCCCATTTACCCAATTTACCTTCAGGGGCTGAGCCGAAGAGTTCGTTCTTACAAAAAAGAAAAAAAAATGAACATTAATAAACGTTCTTGTATAATAAAATGAAAAGAAACACTTCCCATTTACCCAATTTACCTTCAGGAGCCAAGCTGAAGAGTTTGTTCCTACAAAAAAGAAAAAAAATGAACATTAATAAATGTTCTTGTATAATAAAATGAAAAGAAACACCCCCCATTTACCTAATTTACCTTTAGAAGCTGAGCCGAAGAGTTTATTCCTACAAAAAAGAAAAAAAATAAACGTTAATAAACGTTCTTATATAATAAAATGAAAAGAAACACCNCCCATTTACCCAATTTACCTTCAGGAGCTGAGCCGAAGAGTTCGTTCCTACAAAAAAGAAAAAAAAAGAATATTAGTAATGTTCTTATATTAAAGTTTAATAACCACCCCCCTTTAATTACCAGCGAGCTGAAGTATTCGTTCCTAAAAAAAAGAAAAAAAAAAGAACGTTAGCAACGTTCTTGTATTAAAGTTTAATAAAAAAATACCTCACTACCCCCTTTTTATCCCATTTACCTTTAGGAGCTGAGCCGAAGTGTTTGTTCCTACAAAAAAGAATAAAAAAGAATGTTAATAAATGTTCTTGTGTATTAAAATAAAAATAAAAACAAAAAAAAATAAAAAAAATACCAGATTTGATCAGATTATCTGATCAATCTGGTCAATTCAGTCATCTGTATAATATCAGATCAATCTGATGTTATCCAACAGATCTATCCAGATTATCTGAAATCTGTTCATTCCTTAATCTGGATTATTCAATCCGTTCAAAAACAGATGACGGATTGAACGGATTTCACCAGAGCATACCTCTAGATTAGATTTGTAGTTAAACTTATAAATTAAACTTGAGATTAGACTTATAATAAAAAAATCTAACCTTAAAGTTTTACTATTTTGCTTTATTAAATAATTGGACTTTTTTCTGAAGTCTATTAATATACTGAATTATATAGTAATTTCTAATATGTAAATGATAATGTCCATTAGTTAATTCTATTTAGTTAAAATTACTTCAAATAAAACCTATTCTAAAAAAAAAAATAAAAAAATAATGTTAATGAAGTAAAATAAAAATACATTTTTTTTAAAAAAAAAGACTTATGTCTAATATTTTAAGAAAAGTTATTTTCAAATTACTTTAAAANAAAAANAAAAAAAAAATAGGTTTGATATTATTTTAAGGGTAAAAAAATAANAAAAATAAATAAAAATAAAAAAAAAACTTATCTTTTTTAAGCAAAAAAATGCCATGTTTAAAAAAAAAATTATTTAAATAAATAAATAAATATTAAAAAATAATTAATATATTATTTCAGGCAAACTGAGCAGAGAGTATTCTATTGACAGAGAGATACGGGAAAACTGGTTGAAGTATTTTAATTAGTTTCTGGCACTGGGGTATGGGATTAATCCAGAGTAAATCTTATTTAAGGCAGTCTGGGCAACCTGACCACACTCTGAGGATCTATATTGCGTAAGTACAACAAGTTAGATTTTTCTACTTTTAATATGAGAATTTATCTCTGCAAAGCTACAATTATTGCCATTTGTATAGTTCCATAAAACATCCTTAATTTTGTCAATAAGGTAATTGCTTAATCAGCTTGTCTTCAAAAAAAAAAAAAAATAATATACTATTAACCAATTAAATTTTAAAAATAATTACATATTAGGTTTCAGGAAACCAAAGTATGACTCCGGACTCCCATTTCGAAGGTAATAACTTTGAAGTGGATTATTATTATTTTTTTTTATTTATGAACGTTTACTAACGTTTTTTTGTTTTTTTAGGTTGAAAGTCAAAATGTAAGTTTTGAACTCCCCATTTCAAAGGTAATAACTTCAAAATTTTATTTATTTTTTATCATTTTATTTATTTAATAATATTTACTAATGTTCTTTTTATTTTTCTTTAGTTCCAGAAAACCAAAATATGGCTCCAGACTCCCATTTTGAAGGTAATAACTTTGAAATGGATTTTATTTTTATTTTTTTTATTTATGAATATTTACTAATGTTCTTTTATATTTTTTTAGGGTTGGAAGTCAAAATGTAAGTTCTGAACTTCCCATTTTGAGGTAATAACTTCAAAAATTTATTTATTTTTTATCATTTTTTTTTATTTAATAATGTTACTAATGTTCTTTTTATTTTCTTTAGGTTCCAGAAAACTGAAGTACGGTTTCGGACTTCCATTTCGAAGGTAAGATTTCAAAAAAATTTTTTTGTTTTTTTTTT
>QKYT01000124.1:83062-123873 GCA_003550305.1 Glomus cerebriforme | reverse complement strand
AAAAAAAAAAAAAAAATAGGTTGTTGTATAGCTTGGAAAAAATCTAAATTTATAAAGATAAAAGAATTAACACTTGATTTTGATAAATTTGGTGTACCTACTATGAAAACAAATTGTATTGGAATTATTATCGCGTTAAATATTTTAAATGATGGAAAAGAAAATAAAGGAATCGTGATTGGTACTACACATCTTTATTGGAGACCTCAAAGTATGTATGAACGTACTAGACAATGTTTGATATTATATCAAAATCTTTTAAAACTTAAAAAAGAATTTAAATTTCCTGCTTTTTTAGCTGGTGGTAGGTTAATTTTTTTTTTATTTATAAAAACATTTTATTATGAAAATAATCTAATACAAATATTTATTTATTTTTTATTTTTAAATTAGATTTTAATTCAACTCCAAAAGATCCAATTTATCATTTAATGGTAAATAAATCTTCATTAAATGAACAACAAATTTCAATATTACAAAATTCTATGAGATCTTTTGAAAAAGAAAGTAATGGAGGAAATGATACCATCTCTGAAAAGGAAGAGATATTATCATCTATGATTACTCCTAAAGATAATGATGATGAAATAACAATTGAACAATCTTCATCTAAATCTTTTAATGTTATTGTTAAACCTCAATCATCACAAAATTTATCTTCACCTTTATTAAAACCTCAATTAGAATCTTTATCAGATTTACTTTCTAATTTTGAAAATTTACCAAAATGTTTATCACTTTATGGACAAAATTATCATTTGATAGATTCAGAAAATATTGAACATTCTGAACCAAAAATAACCAATTATGGAATTTATTTTAAAGGAACTTTAGATTATATATTTTTCGTTCTTGATCAAAATGATGATCATGTTCAAATTGGTAAAGATGATGATCAAAGTAAAATTAAAAAAAATTATAATATAAAAGTAACAAAATTATTAAAATTACCGAGAGAAGAAGAATTTGGATCATCATCTTTACCAAATTATAAATTTAATTCTGATCACGTTTGTTTAATGGTTGAAGTTGTTGGAATTGAGTAAAAAGATAAGGTTTTATTTAATACAAGGATGTTTGTAATTAGCAAAGTAAATAAACTAATAAATTATGGATCTCCGAATTTATATCTCATGGTAAAGAATGGTATCATTTTTTTAATAGTCCAGGCTGATAAAAGGATATCTTCTTGTCCTCGAATATTGCACCGAATAGTTTGTCCAGATCCCGGTTTTATGATAAAGTTAATATAGTGGAAATTATATATTTTTTTTTTAAAAAAAAAAAAAATAAATAAATTTTTTTATTATTTTTACATTTGTTTTTTTTTATTACTATTAAAATACAACGGAAAAAAAAATGTTTATAAAGGAATAATATAAATATGTATATAATAATAATAAATTTCAGGTTTAAAATTTGCTCATAATAAAACCTAAAAAGGATCATTTATAATAATAATAAGTTTTTATTATCATTTGATTTAACAAATGACAGAAAAAACTATATACCTATTTCAAATTATAATAAATTGTAAATTGTTTAATTATCATCAATTGATTTTAAAATACAGTTATAATAATTAAAATTATGAATTAATATCTACCTATTTACCAATTGAACCAGCATTAAATTCTCCAGCTTTTCCGGTCTGTAAAAATAAAAATAAAAAATATTTAGTTAATAACCAAATACTAAAAAAACATATATATATTATTATTTTTTTTAAAGTAAAATCTCACTGACCATTAGCAAACCAACGATTAAACCAAATAAACCAAGTACACTGCCAAAAATTTCAACAACAAGGATTTTTACAAAAAGTTGGGGATCTTGAGCATCAGCAAGAGCAGCGGTACTACCAGTAATTCCTACAGCCATTCCACAAAATAAATTACAAAATCCAACAGTTACTCCACCCCAAAATATTGCAAACCCCGTAAAATAATTTGATGGTGAATATAAATCTGATGACGATATGCTTTGTACTTTTGCTGAAAATACAATTGCCATGATTACACCATAAATTGCTACTACTTCACAGAAAATAATACTAAAAAGATAATAGATATGTTGGTTATAAGACAAAGTTAACATATTTTATAGATATTAACACATTATTTGTAGATAACATATATATAATTTTATGTATACATCAAAAAAAGTGAAGGATGTAACATAATGAGTGTAAAATATTAACGTTACCTAATAAGATTCTTTGTTTTAATTCTTGGAGCTTTAACGGCTCCTCCAAGTATACTCGCGCCTGTAATGAAAATTCCCCTAATGATGGATAAAGATAATCAAAATTAGATAATCTAATATTTTTAACAAACTTTTCAATCACCATCGCAAAAAAAAAAGAAAGAAACAAAGCTCGCTGTTTGTATATTTTTTATGAATATTACCATGCAGCACCGACAACACTAAGGCCAATACAAAGACCTATTCCAATTAATGCCCAAGCAAAAGGACTAACTCTTTCAAGAATATCTTGGAAGATGGTTCTTAATTGATAATGTCCAGTTGTTATAAAGATTACGAGAAAAATGATAACTGCTATAATAAAATATGAATAAGAATATGCCAATATTCTACCATATCCAGCATATGCCATTATAATAAATTATTATTATTGTTTTAAAAGAGTTGAAAAATGAAATCTAAAAAAAGAGATTACGGAGAGAGTAAAGTAAGTACAATAAATCTGAGGTGTTCCCTATATACATCACAAAAATCACAAATCGATTATCAGATCTTAAAATCAAAATACCTTAATCAAGATTTAGCCAAAGTCACACATAATTAATTGGGCGTTATTTCAACAGTAATCGGCGAATTTTTAGAATTTTAATTTATTAAAAAAAAATGGGTGATTTTGCAGAAAATCAGTTAAAGAAGTATGGATGGATTAAAGGTCAAGGATTGGGAAAAAATGCCGAAGGAAGAAAAACTCCTATCATTATTACTAAAAAGAATGATACACGTGGGGTATGGTTCGAACCTTAATAATTATTTGAAAAGAAGCGCGTATTATATATTCGAAAAGATTTTATTCAATAAATTGCTTATGTTATTCCAAAATATAAAAAATTTGAAACAGCTTGGAGATAATTCAGTAGATTGGTCATTTGAATGGTGGAATAAAGTATATACAAATACATTGGATAACATAAAAATAACGAAAACTTCAGACGGGGTATGTTAACGTACATTTTCTTGTAACTGATTATATTGCCGTTGATACAAACCATTCACTAAATTATTTTGATTATTTAGGAAGTAAAAATTTCTAAAATGATCAAAGAATCAACAGTTCCTAGAAATAAAATGGGAATTATAAGTACACACGAATCACTTTATTCTCTTTCTGATTCTTCTAATTCTACAGAATCAACTTTTACCACCACATTTTCCTCTTCAAATAATGAATCAACACGTAAGAGTAGATTTGAGAATTCAATGTTTTATTATGGGAACTTTATTAAAAGTTCAACTGGGCCATTGGATTTAAATGGGTAACCATAACACAAATTTATTATTTCAATCGTCCTTAAAAAGTATAATGGGGTCTCTTAAATTTAAAATTTTGAAATTTTTAGCTGGACAGAATCAAAAAGCGTGGATTCAAACGAAAAAGAAAAAGATTCGTTATGTTTCGCAACTACTTCAGGTAATTTTGACACGTCACAGGACGAAGAAAAACAAGGCGAGAGACAAAAACGGAAAAAATCAAAAAAGAAAAAAAGAAAATGTGATGACATTATTTTAGCTAAAAATGAAAAAAAGAAAAAGAAAAAAAGAATGAAGGAAAAAAAGTAAAAATGATCACGAATTTGAAAAATAAAATAGTTTTTATTGTGTTGTGATAATCGTATAAAATTAATTTGTGAAACTGTCAAAATCTAGTGTTACTTGACATTAAAGCTATAAAAATTTTTTTAAAAAAAACCAATCTTTTATAAAATGACAGAAAATGCTTTGCGTCGTTTAGAAATTATAGCCGGTCATTTGAATGACACAGAATATAAAGAATGGAGAACTTTATCGCCTAGTCAAACATTAGCTGTATGTACAAATAGAGAAAAAAAATGGAATGGATATGGATATAAAGATACATTTTTTAGATTTGACGATAGAGGAACAGCCTCTTTATTAGGAAATAGATTTGAACATTTTAGTTCAAAAGAATATCATGAATTAAGACCATGGTTAGAACAAACGTTAAGAATAAATTTAAAAACAACATGTCCAGCACAACCAACAATGGTAGAAATACATAGTCCAGAAGTAAATCATGATTTTTATGATACGATTAGACCACAAGGAGTAATAATTTCGTTTGCAGAGCAAGATAGATTATTACATGGACATGGAATCAGTACAATAGAAATTTATAAATTAAGATACGGTAATTTCAATAGATTACCTGATGCTGTAATTTGGCCCGAAAGTCATAAACAAGTCGAAGTTATTGTCAAAGCAGCACAAAAATTTAATGTTGGTTGTATACCTTACGGAGGGGGATCAAATTATGTTGATGCATTGGAATGTCCAGTTGAAAAAGAAAAAAGGATGATCGTTTCTTTAGATATGAGACAAATGAATAGAATTCTATCATTAAATAATGAAAATATGAGTGTAACCGTTGAAGCTGGCGCCATTGCAAAAGACTTGGAAATGGAATTAAGAAAGTTAGGTTATAGTCTTGGATGGAATGCTGAATCGATTGAGTTTAGTACAGTTGGTGGGTTGGCTGCTTTAAGGTCTAGTGGATTGAGAAGAAGTATGTACGGAGATTTTGAAAATAGTATAATTAATATGAAATTTGTTACTCCAATTGGTACAATACAACAAAGAGGTACTTCTACATCATCACCACCAATTTATTCAGGTCCAGACATAACAAATTTATTACTTGGATCAGAAGGAACTTTAGGGGTCATAACTGAATTAACATTTAAATTACATTATTTAGCTCCGTTTCATCGTTATGTTTCACTGTATTTTCCATCATTCCACCAAGGACTTTTATTTTTAAGAGAAGTCGCTCAAAAAAAAGTTGTCAACAATTTAAGTGGTGCTAGATTAATTGATGAAATTGGTTTACAATTAGTACAAGGTTTTAATCCTACCACACCTACAATTACTACAGTATTTAAAGAAGTATTAAAAAAATATTATTTGAAGAAATTTAAAAAATTAGAAATTGGTAAAATGTGTTTAGCTGCTATTTTAATTGATGGTTATGATTTAAGTAAAATGGAAGTTTACGAAAAGAGAATTTTAAATGTTGGTGAAAATTTTGGTGGTGTTAATGCTGGCTATGATTTAGGTGAGAGAATGTTTTTCATGTCAAAGGTAAATTGTATTGAGAATTTATATTATTTTTTTGAAATCTAATATTTAGAAATTTTTTAATTAACTTTTTTTTTGTGAAAAAAAATAGGGCTTACCTTACCTTCGTGATTTTCTTTTGGATTATTATGCTGTATCAGACTATCTTGATACTTCAACATCTTGGTCAAATATTGAAGAACTTGTTACTAGAGTAAAAGAAACTATAGTGACAACTTGTAGAGCTCAAAGTGTTCGTCCAAGGCCATACATTGCTGTTAGAGTGGATCATCTGTAAGTGTAAACTGAACTTGTTTTGAGCCTTTTAGATTAAAAATTCATTTCAACAACACACTCTTATTTATAAGGTATGAAACAGGTGCAAGTTTAACATTCACCTATGGATTTAATTGTCGGAATCTTGCTGATCCACTTGGTACATTAAGACGAGTAGATCAGGTCGCTTTAGTTGAGATATTAAAGTCAAATGGTTCCGTATCACATTATACTACTGGTATAGGGAAACGTAAAAAAGAAAGTTTTATTGAATCTTTATCTGAGGTAAACTAAATGTTTTTTTTTGTCATTTAATTCTTGTTTTATTTATTTATTTTTTTTTATTAACTTGTTACTTTATATAAATTTGTTTAGCCAGCAATTGAAATAATGAAGAATGTAAAAAAGTAAGTAATTAAATCTGTTATACCTTTAATATATTCAGGTTATTAACTTTTTTTTTTTAGAACTTTGGATCCTACAAATATTTTTTGTAATCAAAATTTATTATAATAATATATCATTTAGTCATTAATTTTTAAAATGCTAAACAAAAAAAATAATTAAAAAAGATCAAAATATATTGCTAAAGCTATATTTATCTTTTTTTTATAAATATCCAGATTGTGTATAACAGAAAATTATAATTGTGTAATTTGATTTTTGGATTTTTAATTAACGTCTTTATGTGTCAAATTATATTAAAAGTATCTAAAAATATTTATAAATAAATTTTTTCTTTTAGCTTTGTTTACTTTAAGTAAAATCCTTAAATAATATAATAATAATTAAATATTCAAAATCTTTTTAATGATTTTATAGTAATTAAAATTTCTAAACCTAATTTATTTATAATTAAATAATAATCTTATTTATAAATACATTAATATATATTTAATTCTATTTAAATTTAAAAATTAATAGAATTTTTAAATATAACAAATTTTTATTATTTTTATTAGTAAATCTTTATAAATAAAAATTTATATTTATTTATATATTAAACATAATATCCTATTACACATCTTATTTATAATAATCCCAGAAAATAAGTCTGGATAATAAATTTTTATTTATAAAAATTATTTATTTATTTATAGGATTTTTAATATATCAAATTTATCAAACTAAATACAATAAAAAATAACAAAATAAAAATAACAATATATGTTAATATATGATGCCAACAGTCTAAAGCCAACCACATTTTATTATATGACTTTAAAAAAATAGAAGTATGTAAAAACTAAACTATTTTAAATAAACTTCCTGTTAAATGATTGATTATGTCATTTTTAATAAAATAATTACTAATATTAGATATATAATTTTAAATCAAGTATTTTACTAAATACTGTATGTATTGAATTTGGCCATTATAAAGCAGCCCAGAATTATAAAAACTTATATAATTTAGGCTAAAATTTTTTAAATTACATTATACTTAAAAAAAAATAAAATACTTTTTTTTTTGAAATATTAAAATTAAAAATGCTTCCAAAATTTTATAATATTCAAATTGCAATTATTACTGAGAGTTTCTGAAATTTTCTTTAAAAATATAGATCATATTAGCCAATTTTTAATTATAAGCACATAATTATAAAATATATAACCAATAAAATTCATTTCATGTAATATGCTTATAAGTCAAAAATTTGACCATTAAATAAAAAATTAGTTGGCTTTAGATCGAGCATACCATTGTAAAAGTAAATATATGTTTTTTTTTTTATATTTTTATATTTTTTTATCATTTATATTACTAGGTAATTAAACCAAAGCATTCTAAAGAAAATAATAAAAAAAAAGAGTATACAAAAAAAAAATAAAAAAATAAAATAAAAAAAATAAAAGAAGAAATAAANAAATAAAAAAAGAAAAAAAAAGGATAATTAGAACAAAAAAAAACTTACCTAAAAACTGAAATGCCAAAGAATAAAAAAAGAAAAAGTTAGAATAAAAAAAACTTATCAAAATAAAAGTGAAACCTAAAAAACAAAAAGCTAATCTAAATGGAAAGGAAAAAAAAAAGAGTTAGAGAAAAAAGAAAAATAAAGATAAACAAACAAATAAAAAATGAAATTATGAAGAGCTAATCTAAATAAAAAGAAAAAAAAAAGAAAAAAAAGAAAGATAAAAATAAATAAACAAAAAATAAAAAATAAAATTAGTAGCATACTTGAGAAAAGACAAAGAGAAATCTAAATGAAAAGGAAAAAAAAAAAAGAAGAGTATTAGAAAAGAAAGAAAAAAAAATAAATAAACAAATAAATAAATAAAAAATAAAAAATAAAAAATAAAATTAATAAATATACCTAAAAAGAAATGAAGAACTAATCTAAATGAAAAGAGAAAAAAGAAAAAAAAGGGTAAAAAACAAAATTAATAGATGTACCTGAGAAGAGATAAAAAGCTGACCTAAATGGAAAGGAAAAAAAAAAAAAAGTTTTATTAAAAAATAAAATAATAATATTAGAAAAAAAAAATTATCATAAATAGCTGTTAAAAAATATATTAATGATATAAATTTTAAATAAAGTAATTTTTTAAGAATTTATAAGTAGTCGACTTAAATTTTTATTTAATTAGAGGAATAGCTACTAGTAAATATAATTGTTTAATATTATATATTTTACTTTTTATTTTATTATTACAGTAGCTAAATTAAAATAGAAGAATTTACCAATAATAATGAAATCCTTTTAAAAGAATAGCTTGTATAAATTTTTATTTTTTGTTTTCTACTATATATAATATATTGGTATTTAAAATAGATTAAGAAAATATATGATATCTAAAATAGCTTTTGACAAAAGGCTTATTTTTATAATCCTACATTTAGTAGTATATAATGGGTATTGTTATTAAATAAAACCAGAGATAATTTATAGTTTCTAATAATTTTATTACATTTGATGAATTTATTTCAATAAAATCTAATAAAAAAACATATTATATTCATTTAAAAAAAAAGCAAATATGTTATATATGCTAATTAAAAATATTTATAATAAATTTACTTGGCAAGAATTTATTTTTACTTTTATAATTATAGATATAAAATATGTACTAGTTATTTCATAGGGACTAATGCCTATGATGATTTTTTATTTTAATATAAAAGTCTATTTTACTATAAAAAGTCTATTTTATTCTTTTATGATTTTTTTTCTTCACCACTTTTAAAATTTTTCTTTATTATTAAAAATATTTTAAAAACATAATGCTAATAAGAAGCAAGGATTTCATTGAGTATTAAAGCCTATATTTTTAATGCAAGTGAGCTTTTTTCTTTACCTATTTCTTAAGATTAGTAAATAATCCTGATGTTATATATTTTCTTCTGATATATTAATGAAAAGTATCATCTTAATAGCAATAACTTAATAGAAATCCTATGATTCAAAGAGAGAATGAAAAGTACCTTCTAATATTATATTAGAATTTTCTTTTGATAAAAAATTACCAATTTTTAACAATTGTTATTTTAATAATGTACCTTTTAATTTTAAATATAGTAGTATTTATTTTTTTTATTTGTAATATAAACAATAATTAACATATTAATGCTATTAACAATAAAAATTAAATATTAAAATATTAAACTATATTTGATATTATCATTTTCGTGGGGTTTAAAAAAATATCACTATGAAAAATCATGGGTGACCATTAGTAAATATGAGATAAATTCAATAAATAAATGAAAATTTTTAATTCAAAGCTAAAGTATAACTTAATGAAATCCATAGCTATAGTCTTACTAACTATACTGCTTAATTATATTAATTACAAAAGTTAAAATAGATTATTTTAAAAAGAAACTGCCTAGAATATTATACAAATATGTAAAGCTATAAAGGTTGTCTCCGCTATTCTTTATTAAGAAAAATGAGAAAGAATACCTTCAAATTAGAAAGAGATATTGTATATACTAATTATATTAACCTTTGATACTATTGCTATTTGCATATTTAGGTTTCACAAAATGGTTATCACCTCAAATCTCTCGAAAATTTTTTTTCTTTTTAAAAAAAAAGATCAATAATGAATGATAAAAATGTTTTTAAAGAAGATAAATTAAATTATGCTAAATCTTCATTTCTTAAAATTATTAATTCTTTAGATAATTCAGATCAAATTAAACAATTCAATGAATTTGTTAATAATTATTTAGGTACTTAAATTTTTTATTTTATAACGATTTCTTTCCATCAGGAAAAGAAAAGGGGGTTTTTTTTACTTAGGAGGAGTGAATGATTGATTGATTGAAATAAAATTTTTCAACAAATCAAATTCGCCCATAATGGGTTTTATTATAATAAATTATATAATATGTTATGTTCTTATTAATTCATATTAGCTAAAGAAATCGAAGATATTGATGACTTTTCAAAAAATAATGCAATTCTTGAAGAGATTAAAGATAAATTACGTAATAAATTATCGATAACAGCTGAAGCACCAAATGAAAATATCATTATACCAGAAACAACTGATGTTAGTTAAGTTTCTTTTTTTTTCAAAAATTTTTTTTTTCATAATTGTACCTGCTAACTAATTTATGATAGTATGAAGGATATACGAAAGAAACCACAGTTAACGTGGACGCATTTTTATATAGTGATAAAGATGTAGAAGAGTTAGGTCTTAATGGTCAATTAAAAAATTATTATTGTACTGATTGTGGTTCAAAAAATGTCGAATCTTTAAATTTTATTTCCCATTCTGCCTCAATATTACAATTACGTTATATTTTTGAACATGTACTAAATGGAATAAAAATTAATGACAAAATTGTGTTAGATATTGGATCAAGATTAGGGGGCGTTCTCTATGTGGTATGAAAATTGTATATACAAAGTTGATCATTTTCGTACTTAACATTTTAAAGAAATAATTAATAACTTAAATAGGGATATTTATTCAGTTCAGCAAGAAAACTTATTGGTATAGAATTAAATCAATTTTTTGCCAATCTACAAAGAGAAATCATTCAAGAATATAACATGAGTGACCGTTTAGAGGTACTTTATATGAAAAAAAAAGTGTTTATTTCAACACAATAATATTAAACGCAAATTTATCCTCTTTTGATAAGATAATTCAGGATGACATAATGAACCATCCACAACTTCTTCAAACAGCTGACATAATTATAATGAGTATGTATTCTAAGTTGTCGATACCGTATATTTATTTAACCTTTAGATTTCTTCTGAACAAAATTTAATTCTTTTATTTTGTCAGATAATGTATTTCAATTCTTCCACTCCATTCCAATCCAACAAGCCATTTGGTCATTTATGCGCGCCAATACAAAGCCATCCACTTTAATCATCACTTGTCCGGATCTTAAAGAACAACTTGTTGATGCAAATTGCACTAACATTGACTTTGATAAGTGGGTCAAGGAAATAAAATTAAAAATTCCTTATAAAAAATCTCAATTGACTGAGGACGATTGGGAAGATTTAAAGTTAATCTACTTATACGAAGTATTATAAACCCTGTATAAACAGGAGAAGAATTTCCTAACAATTGCTTTTTTGATGGCACGTACAAAATAAAAAAATTCTTCAAATTGTGTATGGATTTTGTGTGAAGAAATACAAAACGATAATCACACATCGCTACTGAAAATTCTCGACCATATTATATATTAATTCGTCATGAGTTTCTTTTAACTCATCCTTTATAAGAGTAGTAGAAATTGATGTAAATTAGTTAGTATATGATAATATAAAGATAGTAAATTAAACATTTTAACTTGCCAGTTTCTGTTTAGCCTCGTCCATTTTTAATTTGGCTAATATAATATCCTAATTTTTTAAATTATATTAGTGAATTTAAATATCGACTATAATGAATTATAAAAAGGAATAGATATAACGAGTAATTACTGCTGGCATAATTTGATATGTTTTTAATTTTGCTTCTTTCATCCCGACTTCCTGTTTCAAAGCATTTACATGATCTTCTTTTTCTTTCAGTTCTTTAAATCGTAAACCGCCTTTTTCTACGTTCAACTCGTCATACTTTCTCTTTAATTCAGATATATAAAATTAGGTGAGATTTTAATTACAAAATTAGTTTGTATATTTATAACCACCTCTAATTTTATTATTCTATCTTGATACTCTTTTCCTTTTTGAGATAACAAATGCATATTCCTTTTCCATAGTCGAAGTCCTTCCTCTTCCTTCGAGTCCCAGCGCTCACGTAAATTATACAAAAGTCTGAAAATAGAAATTATTAACTTAATGATTAAAAATTTTTGTAATAGATAGGACAATAAAAGTTATATATAACAAACTTGTTTAATTTTTCATTTTTTGATTTTGCTTCTTGTATTTGAATCTCCATGGATTTTATGCTACGATCAATAGCATTATTTTTACGTTCTACGCGTAAAATATCTAAATTCAATTGCGCCAATGCTGAAAGATAACTAGAAAAAGTTTTTTTAGTTAAATAAATATAAATAAATAAATATATATATATATAAAAAATACCTGCTCCGTTCGGTATCGGCCAAACCTAAAATTGTAGCTAAAGAAGTCAATGTTTTTAGCGAATGAACTCCATTTTTGGACAAATCTTCTTTTGACAATCCTACAGTATCCAAAATATTTTTTATACGTTTGGCTATTTTTTTTTTTTAAAAAAGACGCGTTAAAACTAATTCAATTGTATAAAACTTATGTAAGAAAAATTCGTAATTATATACATTAACCTTCAGTACGATATTCCATGGTTTGAATTTTTTGTCGTTTTATTATAATTTCAGTCATAGCATCTTGCTGTTTGTTAAAAAGTGCCATTTCGTATAAAGCAGAAGCAATAGCAGAATTTTTCTCAAAAAGTGGTATACGTTCATCTTTAAAATGACTTTTTAACCATGAGTCAATCTGTTAAAAAAGAACAAAGTTCGATAAGTTATTAGACTGGAATAACTTTGAATAAAAAGTAAAAAGACGCGTACAAATTTCCATTTTTCTGCTTCGGAAACATTATTTTCGTTTTCGTCAAAGCTCTCATTTAATAAATACGTGTAATAAGATTCTTCTGGACTTGTAATACTTGTAAAGTATAACTCTTCTGGTATACAACTTTGTATTGTTGGTTTTAGAAATACACTTGGAAGTGCATCTTCAATATCTTGACTCATTTTCTTTTTTTTTTTTTTCCGTTAGGGAGGTTTTTGAATTACAGCCAAACACGACTAGAGATAAAATACGGTGATTAACCAATGAAATTTATTTCTCCGCTCACGTGAAATACTAGAGTTTTTTTTTTATATTAAATTAAATTACATAATACAATTTTGAAATACAGTAATGAATTTTGTAATTTATCATTAATTAATTAATATAAAAATCTAATAAAATATTAATCTAAAATACTCTTCCGTTCTTCTAATCACCAGAATCATTATCATTATTATTTAAACCAGTATCACCAACAACTTCGTTATCATTATTATTATCCATTCCATTAAAAGTAAAATCATAAATAGAAAAAGTAAAATTCAAATCTCTCGTGCTAACTAATTTCAAAAATCTAAAACCTGTTTCACGTATACGAAATTGACATAACAACAAATTATTCTTTGTAGTAGATGATATTTCATGAATTTCTAATTTTGGTAATGGTGATAATTGGATCTTTAATTAAAGAAATGTTAATATTCATAAAAGTAAATAGTAAATAAAATAAATAATAATAAAATATATTAATATTACTTATATTACTTACCCAATCTGAACCATCATGAGAAATTTGTATGGATAAATGATTAAAGTAATCACTATTATGATTCATAATTAAATTAAAAGTAAGTGGCACAGGCATAGGCAATAATAAATCTAATCCAATATAATCATCTTTTCTAATAACTAAACAAAAAATATTTGTAAGTTAATACTTCCAATAAAAATCACAATAATATATAAATGTTAAGATACTGTACCATCCTGAGAAATCCAAACAGTAGAATTATCATTATCAACAGCATGGGAATAAGGGTAAGAAATGAAATGTTGGGTGTCAAAAAAGCTGGAATGTAATCTTTCACTTTCACTAATATTAATATAAGGTTTATATTTAAATAATTTTATATTTGGAAAACTATGTTTATTCGTTAAGAACAAACATTTATCATTATGACAAGGTGATCTAACGTCTCTTTCATAAAAAGTTGGTGAATATTCTTTTGTGTCCTGCGTTGAATTATCATTCTTAAGTGATGATAAATAATTATATAGTCTGATTAAGGCTTTATGCATATATAATTTATTACGCATTCTTTCTTCACTCGTTAAACCAAAACCATTCTCTTGTGGTAATTCAATTAAAGAATTTTCTAATTGATATGGTACTTGGTTCAAATACGTAGTAAAATACATGTCACCATATATAAATTCCAATGAACTCATTTCTGTTTTACTTGTCATTTTTAAAAATTTCAATACATTTCCCCTGGATGTGAATGCTCCCGTACCAACCCATGAATAACATGAATGTAAATCAATGTCTACAAAATTATGATTTCATATTAATATTTATAAAAACGAAAAAAAAGAGTCTCCCAGAAAAATTACCGATTAAAAATATATACCATCATTGAAAAAACACCATTTCCAATTAGTTGAAGAATAAACATCAGCGTTTGTATCAGTATGAATTAAATTAGGAAATCTTAAAAAATTACTATACATAGATCTTAAATGTCTAATCATCCAATCATCATCTTGAAAATAACAATATTTTGTTGTGGCCATGGAACACGCTATGTATCTCGCTATAAAATAAATATTTCCTGGTGAATTATAATATCTTATTTTATTACAATGTGTATCGGCAAACATCTAACAAAAAAAAGTTAAAGAGTTTATATATGTTTCTTTGCAAAAAAAATTTATTTAATAATAAGAAACTTCAAATACTTAACTGGATCGGATAAATGTATATCAACATTATTATTCCATATAAAAATTTCTTTGAACATAGAATATTGACATAAATTTTTAACAATAATTTTGATATTGTCCAACCTATTCCAATTCAATAATATAGCTGTACATTCTCCATCTCCTTCTGTTGGTATGATTTTAGTTAACATATCAACCTCTTGCATTAATTCTGTTTTACCAACATCATTTTTATCGATACTTTCACCACTTATATTATAATAAAATATAAATAAAAATATAAATACAATAAATAATAATACTCTTGGTTGTTGAGAAATTCCTTTAGAATATTTTAATATATATGGTCTTATTGATGATTCTTCCCATAATTTTATTATAAAATTTGTTTCGGTATCAAAATTGTCTGCATTTATGTTTATATGTAACGGTGTTGTTACCCTCGCTGTATTTGCATTCTTTTCTCTATCTGGCATTGTAATAATAAATGAGACTTTAAGTGCAATATTAATTCAACAATTTTTATTTAAAATATATACTCGCTGTTCATGTGATTCCTGTAATACAGCGCACCTATAAAATCCTCGATTATCGTTTTTCCATTTTCCGTTTAATTATAAAATGTCAGAAATAACCTCTTTATATAGACGCTCTCTAAAAACTGCTTTAAATTGGTATGTAGATCGTCAACTATGGCGACCTGTGGCTTTAGAAATACGTGCCCGTTTTGAAGCGAATAAAAACATTGCTTCCACACAAGAATTACGTAAAATTATAATTGCTGCTGAAAAAGAACTTGAAGAAAATAGTCATCCTGATCCATATAAATGTAAAATATTCCCGTACTTTTTTTATTTTTTATTATTTATTTTTTTTTATCAACCAAAAATCTATTTAATTTAAATAGATCCAACTGCGCCGGGAGGTACAAAATGGGAAAGAAATATTCCTCCACCATTATTTGAGGATAATCCAGTAATAACTTACTATTTAAAAATTTAAATGATTTTGTTTAATCTGTTAGTTTCTAATTATTATTCTCAAACCATTTCAATAAATAGGATGAAGGTCATCATCATTAACTTATTGCCGACTTGTAATGTAATATAGATAATAAAAAAAAATTATTAAAATATATGAACAAAGTATTGGACTTGTATTGAATGTGAAACTTAATTATGAAAGAACATTAGAAATTAATTTAAGTATTTCTTCAATATTCTTGCCAACATTTTTCATGTCTTTTGCAACCATTTGCCATACTTCACCATGATGAGGTTCAGCAGTTACACATCTTGTAATCACATCTTGTTGTTGTTGCTGTTAAATAAATATATATACATATTAGTAACAATACAATTTATGGATTTTAAATAATTTAACAAATACCTCTGTTCCATGCTGGCATTCGAATTTGTAAAACCATGCCCACGAATCACCTCGATCTGGGTCGACTTTTACTGCTTTCTCAAACCATGTTCTAGTTTTATCAACTTTACGTTCCGCCCAAAATAACCTTGCTATTGTTGTAATAATAATAGGATCATTATCGCATTTTTTAAGTGCATCTACAGATTTTGTTTTACGTTGTGGACGAGGTTCCATAAATATTGCCTCTGACCATAATAATCCCGAATTAGGACATTCTTGTAATGCTATTATAAGAAAGAAAATAAAGTGACTCGTGTTTTAATTAATATACATAGCTTTACTGATTCAAAAACTAATACAGATTAATATGCAAGATATAATTACCTTTTGCTAATAAAGCTTTTGCCATATTGATATTATTACCTCTCAGTTCAACACGAACTGCTTCACACCTATACAAAAAATTTATAATTAGTACATTCAGAAAAATTATTCTCTTTTTTTTAAAAAAAAAAATAAATAAATATTTACCATAATTCAGGTGTTTTTGGATTTAATAAACGACCTCTTTCAAGAATAGCTCTAGCTTTAATTAAAAGACCGGCTTTTTCTTCTAATCGAGAAGCCAATATCCACAAAGGTACAGACTTCGGACAATTTTTTACAGCCCTAGCATAAGTAGCCCTAGCTGTAGGTAGATCACCATTCTCATCTTCAATTTGACCTTTAATCATCCATAATTTGTCAAATGTAGGATATCTATTCAAAGCTTCATCTAACATAGCTAAAGCTTCTGTAATCTTTTTAAGTTGACGTTCTAATACTATCGACTTCATCCATACTTTTTCTGTATCAGCTTGGTCTCGTGCTTTTTGTAATAACATTCTTGCACGTTCATACTCCCCATTTTCTGCTTCCAATTTAACAGCTGCTAACCAAATTTGTTCACTATTTGGATTAGCTTTGAACGCTTCCATTAAAATAAATCGCGCTCCATTAACATCACCAGCAAGCCATTTTTCCTTAGCTCCCATAAGCCAAAGTACTTCAGCTTGAGGACAAAATCTAACTGCACGTTGTAATAATTCTTCCAACGAATCTCTAGTTCCATGTGATTTTTCTAAGAAAGCAGCTTTACGCCATATGGATTTTTTACCAGGAAAAGTCTTCAAAGATTGTGCAAATATAGCACGAGCAGTTTCAATAGAACCATGTAAAATACAACTTTCAGCGTCTTCCAACCAAATGGTTTTCTTATCTTGCTCTTCAACTCCCATACCAATAGTATTTCTTACTATGGCTTGACAAGTCCCAACACTACCTTCCCTTTCACATTTTTCTGCTTCTTGCAACCACTGATCACGTCCCAATACACTTCCCTTTTCAGAAAGAACTGTAACAGCTTTAGCAATAATCCTATCGGTCATTTTATCGTTTCCTTGCTGTTCTTCAAGACAAGCGGCTGCTATCCAGATTTCATGTGAAGTAGGAATCTGAGTACGTGCTTTATTAAGTACTTTTTTGGCATTATCATAACTTTCAAGTCGGGCAAGAGCAAGCCATAAATCAACAGAAAGAGGAACTAATTCAGTCGCACGTGCCAGTAATATACGTGCATCCGAAGGATTTTCTTCCATGTTGACTGCCGCTTTCCAAAGCTTTACGGAATTTGGTACAAATTCCAAAGCTACACGAAATAAAAAAAATATATGTTAATCATATATTTCGGTGTCAAAATTAAACGAAAATATAGTCAAAAGTTGATAAATATTTACCTCTTCTTAAAACCTTTTTTTGAGCTTTGATATCAGTTTCCAATTTCACAGCTTGTAACCAAATTTTAACTGATTGTGGAAGATGTCTAACGGCATTAGCCAATATTGTTCTTCCATTATCAGCATTATTTAATCTAGATGCTTCTAACCAAACATCCTCATTTTTCGGACATTCTTCACATCCTTTAGCAATTATCATTCTGGCTTGAGCTAATTTCCCAGCAACTTCTTCTAGACGAGCTGCTGCAATCCAACCTGGTGCGTGTTTTGGATTAGTTGAAATAACGGAATTAAGCAACAATCGAGCTTTTTTGATATCGCTAAAAAATAACAATAAATCAATATTAATAATTTAATCTGATTATCTTAATAAAATAATTCAAAACATACCCTATCTCAGCATCACTTTTAATGACTACACTATTTAAATCTGTCAAATAGCCTTTTGGATCGACTGTAGTCTGACCACTAACAGAATCAGAAATTTGATCTAATTTCAAACTTAATACTTTATCCCTTGCCTGTCCAATTTCTATAAAGTTTGTCATCATCCCAGAATCTGGTGCAGGTGTTTGAAACCCTCCATATTTCTAAAAATAAAAATCCTAATAAGTAAATACAATCACTCAGTTGGATAGTCTTTAAAAAAACCATACCTGTTGCTGTGCATCCAAAGCAGTAACATATTTATTCTCTTCTCTGGCTTTTTCCAATAAGGAGTCGGGTACAGCATAATACCTATCACGTAAATTAGTTTTCTTTCGGTTTTTTCCAACAAGGTCACCAACATCGGGAAGATTTGCCCATTCATCATCAGTAACAATGGCGAGACCTCGTTTAAGATCAGCGAATTGTTGTTGAATTTTTGGACGTTCAGCACGATATTTTTCTAATTCTTCTTTTTCACGAGCTTCACGTCTAGCTTTTCTTCTTTCATCCATTTTTTGATCAATAGCTTCATAAATTTTATCAGCTTCTTCGTCATCTTCCTCGTAAGGAGCTGAAGCAAAAAGTCCAGTTTCATTATCTGGATCTTGAAAACGTTCATCATCATCATCCTCCTCTTGTTGTGCTTTCTTTTGTAAAGCATCACTGATACAAAAATCATAATTAAATAAATTTATTTGAATTAGAAAAAATCTCATTCTTTGTTTAACAAAATTACATACCACAATGTTTTAATTTTATTTCCTTATTTTCGTTTTCTAAAAAGCATAACACATGAAGGATTTTGTGGCAATTGCGGTAAGAAATATGAAACAAATAAACTAAAAATGACAGATACCTGAAATCAGCGGGTCCTTCTCTAGCAGGACCGATATCAGATCGTGTTGTAAAACCTGTTGCACTATAAAAAATGTTGTTAGATAATGTTTTTAATTAAATACAGTAGAGCGCGGGTAAACTTACCCTCTACCTAAACCAGCAACATAATTCGGAGGAGCCTCCTTATTCATAAAATCTTTTGTGACTGAAAACATTTCGATTTATTTCAAAATTAGAGAAACTGTGAAGTTGTATATGTATATGCCGCTCAAATTTACCAATCTTTTGTGTAATTTTAGCAGGCTGCAGCAAAATCACGATCCTATATATGTGTAACATAATTTACATAAATATGTACAGATAAGGTGTTTACCATTTTAAAAAATAATTCTTTGTGTAAAATCCATTGTTCTGCACAAAAAAAACCAAATAAAAAAAAATTTTTTTACGTCATCTAAAATTTGGGCATATTATAAATATTATAAAATAATAATAGCATACCCATTCAATCAATTTTTCAATTATCTTCTTTTTTTTAAAAAAAAAAAAGAGAAAAAAAGAAAAAAATTATAATGGCTGATGAAAATGACTCGTTTTTTAGTGATTCGATTCGTTCAACTCGTTCAAGTAGGTCTTCTTCTGACTCAGAGGCTCCATTGATAGGCGATGAAGAGCGTCTTATTAATGACTTGCAAAATAGAGACAGACCTAATAATTCCAAAGGGTCAAGTTTTGGTGCATATATAAATGTCACGTGAGTTGGATTTGAGAATGTTTATTGATATCGAATTGTGATTTTATGATTTTATAATCATTTTAATGATTTATTATTGGTAGTTGTCTGATGGCGGGAACAGGAGTTTTGGGATTACCTGAAGCTATCAATAAAGGCGGCTGGCTTTCTTTAGGACTTATCGTAATGTCAATGATTATAGCTCTATATACAAGTATTATCATTATCAGATGCCTTTATTATAACGGGTACGTATGTTCATTATAATGACGCGTCGAGAATCGCCGATTCCTCACGATTTTTTTCACCATTTTCATTTAGTAAATCCCGCTTGTCATCATATGGAGAAATAGGACAACATGCCTTTGGAACTTTTGGAAGATATCTAGTTGAATTCTTTCATAAAATCACTCTGATTGGTGTGACAGTATTGTACCTTGTCCTTGCTGCGGAAAATCTTGACAAATTGGCGCAGCATTATTATTTGGGAACTACAGCTTGGACTTGTATTTGTGCAGCTTTCGTTGGTGTTCCATTCATTTTTACAAAAACATTAAAAGAGGTTGTGAGTATAAGGTAAAAAGTCAAATATGCAAAGAAATGAATTTATTTTAAAATATATATCTTTACAATTATAATTTTAATTTGGTTTTTAGTATATTTGGCACATTCGCCACTTTGTTTTGTATTATTGCTATCGTGATTCTTTCCTTTGCGGATTGGTCCAACGTACGCAATTCTCCAGATCCACCTTCACATAAAATATTAGATTTATCTGGAATTCCAATCTCTCTAGCCACAATTTCATTTTCTTATGGAGGAAATAACGTTTTTCCGCACATTGAAGAAAGTATGCAAAAGCCACGCCATTGGAATAGGGTTATTACTGCAGCATTATGTACATGCGCAGCTATGTATTCACTCGTCGCATTCTCTGGGTATTTAGTCTATGGAAATAAAACATTAAACCCGATTTTAAAAGTTTTGCCCGAAGGTAATATTTAATGTAATTTGTTAATTTGGGAATGTCATATTAATAAATGAACTTAATTTTCCATTCCCTTTACAGGACTACTTTTAACATCTGCATCCGTTTTAATTATCATTCATGTGCTTCTCACAATACCTATCCTTATGACATCACTTGCGATTGATATAGAGAAATACCTAAAAATTACACGCCAACATCGCTCTAAAGTAGTTGAATTTTTATTACGCGCTGTGTTTCGTATATCTTTGATTTTACTATCCGTTGGAATTGCTGTAACCATACCTTACTTTGATGATATCATGTCCTTGTTGGGTGCAATGTCAACTTGTCTTTTTGTATTTGTATTGCCAGTGTTATTTTACCTAAAATTATTTGGCTGGGAGAGAATGTCGTTGTTGATGTTGACATGGAACGCATTTGTTATACTTATAGGGTTGTTCGGGTGTGTAATCGGTAGCATTAATGCTATAAAACGTTTATTTGAGGATTTCTTTGAAGGTTAAATATTTATATATTCAAACATTCATTTAAAATTAAATAAAAACAAAAGAAAAGCCTGTACTTTTTCAAATTTATTGATCAATATAAAGTAACTGGATTATCTTGGTATTGTATTTTCTTATACTCTTATACTGTATATCGTGATCACGTGATAGTCATGTTGCTTGCATCTATCTAAAATCGGAATTATGGTATCAAATTTTGTCGGTCAGATACTAAGGGTGGATTGGGCAAATATAATATATTTTACAATAAGGGGGTCAAGTTGATACTTTTGCGTATGAATAATTTTAATCACGTGATTTAGTGATCGGAAATCATTTTAGTTCATAAATCATCCTAAATCCACTCTTTTTCTTATTCAAAATGAGTTATAGAGTGTTAGATTTAGTCGCAGATGGAGACAATGTTTATTGTCGTCAACATCATCTTGAAACATGTAAAGATTGTGACTACGATTTCAAACCATTAAACACTTTACACAAAAGTTTAATTCCAATAAACGGTAACATTCCACCACCGAACTATTTTAATCAAAATCTTTCTATACAAATCACTAAACTTAAAGAGGATGGAAACAAATCTTTTAAATCACAAAAATATTCAGAAGCTATTAAATCATATAGTTCGGCCATAGAGTTGGCGTTTCAAAGACCATTTTGGGAATCACACGAATTAACGGAACAAGAAGTTTCGGTTTGTCTAAGTAATAGAAGTACGGCATATATTAGCTGTGAACAATGGGTTAATGCTTATGTTGATGCTGAATGGAGTATTAGAATCAAGCCAGATTATTCTAAGGCCTATTTTAGAAAAGGTAAAGCTTTGATGGGTATGAAAAGATATGAAGAAGCTGTACATGCTTTTGAGATTGGATTAGAATTTGAACCAAAAGATGAGAGTTTTATTAATTCTCTTAAAGAAGCTAGAAAATTGGCTGGTATGACTGATTTAGAATAATAGATACGAAATTTACTATATAGTTGAAATTACAAAATGAATAATTTTAGTAGTTTAATTATCATATGTTTGAAATTTGCAATAAATAATTCATTGTATTAGATTCCTAAAGTTGTCTACTCATGAATTCTTTCCGATATTCTCATGGTTAAAAACATTTTTATATAATTCTATTTTCTGTTTTAAAAAATATAAACCATCATAAATTTAAATAATCATATGATGACGTACATCTTACCTTCATTTGGTAGACACGTCAAAATATCTGATATTTGACTAGAACTAATATTGAACATCAACTTAGCATCTAATTTTTAATGATTCATTTATTATTTAAAATTATTAATATATTGCATCAAATAAAAAAAAATTTTTTTGAATGACTTTTTTTTTATTTAATCAATGAACAAGATAAATCAAATAAGTAATTATAAAAAGAAAGATGCTAGGAAAAAAAAAATTTTTTTTTTTCATTAATGAAAAATTCACAAAGAAATAAAATAAATAAATAAATACATAATATTCTTACCAAGTTTAACAAACAAATATGTTATGCTACTAATTGAACAACACCTCCAGCTTTCTTTATTTTTTCTTCGGCTCTTCTAGAGACAAATCTTGCTTTAACAATAACAGGTTGGTTAGGTAAATTGCCTTTACCTAATACCTTGCCATATCCCTGCAATCATTTAAATAAATAGATCAATTAACAAATAATCTATAAAGTTTCGAACTTTTTTCTTTCTTACTCACAGCTCTTAAAGTATCAATAACGGGTGCAACGTCTTTCACATTAGCGTATTTTTTTCTCGTTTGTTCAGATACCAAAGTCCATAATTTATCCAAATTGACAATAGGGCAATGATACTGCTGTTTAGTCAAATGATAATGTCTCATACCAACTTTACCGAAATACCCTGGATGATATTTATCCATATTGGTACGATGATGATGTAGACCACCTGCAAGACCACGTCCTCCCGGATGTTTACGGTGTTTACCTATGAGAGAAAGAAATTATGTCAAAATTGATTCATATAAAAAAAATCTAGACTTTTTTACCTACCGATACGACCATGTCCTGCGGAAACATGTCCACGTTTCTTTCTGTTCTTCTTAAGTCTTGAAGGCTATACCAGATAAAAAATAGATATAAATCAATTTCCATTAACTTATTCATTAACGAAGATAATTGATGATATAATTTCTTTTGAACGAGTAAGATTTCTCTCTTTTCCTTCAATAAATTGTTTGACCATCCATTATTTCAATCTTTTCCTTAATGATATATCTATAAACTATCTTGTTTCATTTTATTTAATTACAATCATCAAATGTAAAAAATAATGGAATACTTACCATGTCTTATTGTAATTCAAAAAATGGTTATAAATTATAAAGACAAAAAGGTTGATAAAAAATTTTTTATTGACACGTGAAGATGATAGGGACAATATCAGATGTTGACAGCCAATCATGATCCTCAAACTTATCAGGTTAAACTGAGGCAATTATGATGAACAAAAACAATTATGACTTCAAACCCTTCAAAACGAAGAAAAATAGTTAAGAAATTTGTGGTTATATATTTTTAAATTCTAAATAAATCCGAGGCTTTTTTTTTTATATTTTTTTCGCTTTTTCAAATATAGGATGAGAAAAAACAAATTATTAGGCTCGGATTTCCATCTATTTCGACAAAATTTGCTGAATTTCCAATAGATATTGCTGCGGATATTGGTTGTGAGGTTTGTCATATATACATAGTAAATTTTATTATGTTACTTTATAATATTGACTTATAAATGATATATTTAATAAAGGTGATAAAAGAATTTTTGAGATTACATAGAGGATTGGATTTTGAATTGGTTATGATTGAACAAGATTCGAAAGTTTTAAATGCATTTGAATTGGTAATTTTAAAATTTCTGTTTATTTGTAACAAACAAAATAAATCATATAAAATTTGTTTTGTAGAAATGGAAAGAGATTAAAGATGATTTGGATGCTTTCAAATTTCAAACGAAAAATGGAAATCTATTGCAATTAAAGAGTGACTTTGGAATTGAGTGTAGGTAAGATATCAATTTAAACTATTTTATACTTTTAAAATGAAAAACATTATAATTTTTTCTGTTTCGAAAAGGTTTATTGTCGCGGAAACAACGTGGAGAATGAAGCCAGGTAATTATTTATCGATTGAATTACAAAACAAAATGTGAGAAAAATGGGTTAGTTATATTTTGTTGGTATCAGGCACGAATCAGTTAAACAAACAAATTTTTGATGCTGTTGGATCAAGACTACATGAAGAATTAAAACGTTTATATCCGAATCCTGGTGTAGTAAAGTATTAACGTTTATACATGCTAGTTTTTTAACTATAAAATCTTTTTATTTATAAATTTCTCGATTATAGGTCGGTGAAGCGTATCCGGTACAAATTCCAAAAGATTCCGATTTACATATAGATGAAGGCATCGAGCAGGTCTTCTAAGTATAAATTCATTTTATTTGACATAAGCTCTTCAACAAATATTAACATATTATATTTTTTTAGATCATTTTTGTAGTATCACCAAATATGAATCCATCAAGACCCGATCCAGTTTCATTAGGAAAAGCAAAAGAATTACTCAAAAAAACATATCATTCTATGTTGAACGCGTTTTGGGAGTTAAAAATTGGACAAGAATATCGGCCGATAACAACCAAAAAGGAAAAGGGTTCTGCGTGTAAGATAGAATTTCACAGATTGCATTTTTAATATGCGTATAATTTTACTTATCTATTTATTTATGAATTATAAATTAGTTGATATTTTGATGAAATCTGCAAGCAAATCCTCTTTCAAAACCTCTGCTGAATCTTCAAAGCGAATTCTTCCCAAAGTGGGAGGTAAAGGATGGACTAACGTTTTATTGCCATATTGTCAAAGTCCTGAAACATTCCCAAAATCCGAAGTATATTATTATGATGATGAACTGGTCATTATATATGACAAATATCCTAAAGCGAAAAAACATTTATTAGTAATACCACGAAAATATATTGATAATATTGAAGAATTGAAGAAACAAGATCTACAATTGGTGAGAGCATTAAAGGAAAAAGGACAGTGTGTTATTGAAAAGTAAGTTATTTAGACAGTCTTTTTTTATGCGTTAAATTGTGTTTTAATTTTCTAATACGTAAATTTGTTTTTTTTTAGAATGAAGCAAGAAAACCCCAAGTTATTTTTTCGTATGGGGTTTCATGCTGTTCCAGGTTTAAGGTAATTATTATATTTTTTGCGTCATTTAGTTTATAATTTTTTTTTTTTTTTTGTGATGACTTTTATTAAACTCGAATCAAAGGCAACTCCATATGCATGTGATTTCCCAAGATTTTATTTCACCTTCGTTGAAGCATAAGAAACATTGGAATTCATTTACAACGGAATTTTTTAAAGATGCAGAAGAAATTGAAAAGATTTTGGAAGAGCGAGGAGAAATTAAGGTAATTTTTATGTATCTTTTTTAAAAAATTAAATGAAACTGAATTGATTTTTTTTGGAATTTTTAGTTTAATAAAGAGTATTATGAAAATTTATTGAAATCTCCGTTAAAATGTCATTTATGTGATACGAAATCTATAAAATTTATTCCGGATTTAAAAAAGCATTTAGAGGAACATTGGAACGAAAGTTAAATGTATATGTATCTGAAAATAATGTTCTAAATGATTTAACTGTTTGTTGTAATAATAGTCTTTGATGAATACTTGGAAAATAAAAGTTCAGAAATATATGTATTAAACGTAATTAAATTTATTATAATAAAAATTTTATAAAAAAAATCCATAATTGTTATTATTAAACAATTTGTTCTAATTCTCTAGCATAATTAAGTGCTTGTTTAATAATAATATCTGAAGGTATTTCAACATGATCATCATCTTTAGTAGTAAAATAAATTTTCATTTCAGCCTGACTAACACTCCACCCACGCTAAAATACATAATGTGTTAATACGCAAATATAATAAATAGAATCGGGCTATATTAATAATTACTTACCTCACTTGCAAAATTCAAAAGTTCGTTAGTATTGTTATTAAAAAATAACAATGTAGCAGCATCAGCCAATGGTAAATAAGAATAAGCTTTCTCACTGCAACTAGCAATTTCACTCCTATAAATAATAAAATATAAAACATAAATAATGAAATAACCTTGCGTCACATTCTAACGTAAATATCATTTATAAGTTACCTGATAGTGCCCATTAAAATATCAATGAAAAATAGGTATTCGGGTGCAGGCACTTCATTTCTTGAATTCCAAACTTTATTATAACTACCTTCCATTAAATATTGTTCCAAATGAACTGGATGTTTAATGTAAACACTTTCTAAAAGTTGTTCTGGTTCAATATTTTCTAATGCTGTATGAAATTCTGCAATTCGATTTTGTGATAATAATCTCAATAAATTTAATCCTGTTAACGGATACATTGCTTGTGAAGGTTGAAGCAAAGAACTATAAAATCAGAAAAGAGATAAATCGTTATTAAAATTAATTAAAGATTGAATTTCTTTGTTTATGTACCTATAATCAGTGTAATAAGTGTTTAATTGTGCTATATATCTTTCAAATGATGGTATATCCTTAACTCGAACACTCCAGTAAGCTCCAATTTCCAAAATATCACCTATAAAACAATTAATCATATTATAATTAATAATAGAATTATTCTCAAGATAAACTTTCTATCCATTACGTACGCGCAACAAGAAGTTCCTCTGTGTTCCTTACATCTCCCTCGGGAAGCAAAAGTTGCATTTCAGATAATGCAATCTGTCGAAAAAAAATTCATTTAATTCCTTCAAAACATTAATGAAAGCAAATTTTTTAGTAAGAACCTTAAGTTTAGCAAGATATTCTCCACATTTTTTTAAATCGGGATTTAGGGAATAAAATTCCTTCTTAAGGGTGTTATAGAGTATTGAAGCTTCTTGTATTCTACTTGACATTATTAAAAAAAAAAAGGTTAATGAAAGGTTCGTCTATCAATAATCAGAGATGATAGTCGACTGTCGTAAGTCAAATGAGAAATTACATAATCCTAATCTGAACTTATATCACGAGAATTTGTTATATATATCCTTAAAAAGTAATTTAGATTTTTTTTTGGAAACAATGATCTTTTTCTCTGATCCAAGATTTGTATCTGAACTATCTTTAGTTTGTCATCGAACATATAAATCATTATCAAAATCTTCTGATAAACCCATAGGAATTCAGCATAAATTTGAATGGACTGTACTTTCCGGTATAATTGCTTGTCATATAACAGGTAAAAAAAAAAAAAAAAAGTAAAAAAATAACCATAATATATGCGATGAATGATATAAAAGTATTATTATTTTTATAGATACCGAAGAATATAATTTGACATGTATTTCACTAGGGTAAATAAATATAAATTTCGATATTTCAATCATAAATTTCTTTCTTACTTGACTAAAATGATCTATTAGAAGCGGATTAAAATGTCTTCCACAAAGTAAACTTAGTAAATCAGGAGATTTGATTCATGATAGTCATGCCGAAGTATTGGCTAGGCGAGGATTCGTAAAGTAAGACATCGATATGAAAATTTATTTCTCTTGCCTTCTAGGATCACATGATAATTAATCGTGATTTCAGATTTGTTATGAATGAATTGGAATTAGCTTTAAAATCCGAATCAAGTTATTTTCGGATTAATGAAAATTTTAACGCTGAAATAGAGACCCAGGATTTAATTGAAAATAAACCATTTTTATTAAAGGATAAATTGAGTTTTCATATGTATATCAGCCAAGCTCCTTGTAAGCATCCAATATAAGCGTCTTCATTTATTTAATTCTACATAATAATTAAATTTATATTAGGTGGTGATGCGTCAACAACAAGTTTAGCTTCAAACCAATCAGACGGACTATATATGAATTCTTATGATCATCTTTCAAGACAAATTGATGATCGTGAAAATGACAGAAATTTGAATATATGTGATAAAGTTTATGTAGCGAATGGAAAGAAAGGGTTTAGAAGAGGAAGGATTGATTATAACTCTTTGGGAGTCTTAAGAACCAAACCGGGTTTGTTCTTGTTTTATGTGAACTTGTAATTCTACCAAGAGACTTATATTATTTTATTAAATTGTGTGATTTAGGAAGATTTGATTCGGAACCAACTTTGTCGATGTCGTGCAGGTTGATTAATCAAGTTTACACTTCTCATGTTCATTCCATAAGAAAGTTGAATTATTTTTACAATCAATATACAGTGATAAAATAGCACTATGGAATATCGTTGGTTTACAATCTGCTCTATTATCTGAACTTATCTCTCCAATCTACTTGTCTTCTATCATCGTTGGTGATATGTTCTCACAAGATTCTTTGGTCCGTGCTTTCTATGGACGTATCGAAAATTTGAATGGTATGATGTATAAAAATAAAATTTATAATTTATGCATCGTCAGCCTAATTATCTGCTTTTTTTTAATGACTTTAAAGATCTTCCAAATGAATATTCATTACATAAACCTATCATTTTCAAAACAAACGAACAATTTGAAAGATCAAAATTTTATTTATCATCACACTTTCCCAATGAGAATTTGGTCTCGTCAAGTACAGGTATATTAAAAATAAAAACAAATATATATTTACTACTTTTTTTTTGGTTTATTATATTACCTAAACCTAAATTATAATTTATTTAAAGCCGTAGTATGGTTTAAAGGGGCGGATTCTCCGGAAGTTCTTGTGGCTGGAAGAAAACAAGGTGCGATTAAATCAAAGAAAACTGGAGGATATTCATATAAAACTCGGTATGCATTTTTTTCTCATCAGTGACATAGATATATTTTTAATAGTCAATTTACGTAAAATCCTTATTTCAATAGATGCTCGGTTACAAAATTATGTTTATTTCAGAGGGTTTATTCATTACTAAAACAGATCCCTGCAAATTTTGTGCCTTTTAATTTAAGGTAAAAATTCGCTGCTCATTATTTAAAAGAAAAATTTAGATTAATAATAATTTATATTCTATTATAAATAGAAATTTTATTGAACCACAAAATAATGAGACTTATAGAACGTACAAATTAGCGAGTAAAGATTATCAAACTGCTAAAAGGATACTTAGAGAACAAAAATTTAATCAATGGATAAAGTGTCCTAGCGAAATATATGAATGTTTTAATTTAAGAGAGGAATAAATTATTCGTTGGATGGAAAATAATCAGATGTATGATAAATATTAAGAGGTTTCATTGGCGGAAGTCTCAGATCATCGGAGTCAATCGATTTGGCTGTATTCTGTAATAATTAGAATATAATAACTAATCACTCTTATTTTTATAAAAAGTTAAATCAGAAATTGAGTACCAGTTTTATTGTATCTAAAACTCGATTAATTGGATTCGTAAGAAATCCTTCTGCTGCTTCAACGCGTTCTGTTACTTCATTGACGTTTTCTTTGACTATGTTTATGAATCGCTATCCAAAAGGAAAAGAAAATATGTATAAAAAGAATAAGTTACTTTATTTCTAAAAAAAAATCATCAAAATATTAAGTAATTCAATTACTTCTAATGCGTCAATCTTATCATATAATGCATCTAAATAATGAGCGGCCTCATAAAGTTCTTTCGATGCAATTTCTGAACGCGTTTCGGCATTAAAACGAACCTAAATTCATTCAAATAATTGAGTTTCTATAAATCAATATAAATACTTAAGAAATAATATTAACCTGTTCCAAAGATTTTTTAGTATCTTCCATTTGAACGGTTACATTCTCAATACCATTATGAATGTCCTTCATGACTTCATCATTATTTTCATATACATTTAAATGCTTTGCAAGTTCTTGTGATACTTCTTCAAGAGTATCGTTCTTTTCATCTTCCATTTTTATACTACTAAGTTATTTAATAACGGAAAAAATTTTGATTCAGTGTTTAAGGGTAGCGGAGTATATTACGTAATACTGCATATAGCAAAAAATGTTGATCATTTTTTAACTTCGCCATAAGAAAATCTCAATATTTTTAAAAACTCACTTAAAAATATCCGTTAGCAAGTCAGAGTTTTTGTCTTCCAAAGAGGCATATTACAAACAAAGTTTATAATGAAAAACTACCTTATGAAGTCAGTGTTAGGTTGCGAATTCTCAAAGTTGAAACTTAGAACTTGAGTTGAGTATTATTACTAAAGTAATTTATATCAAGAACTTTATTAATAAAAATTTTTACTAACACTATTTATTTAAGTTTTTATCTGTTGTAGCCCATGACCCAAATCCGTCTTGATCAAACTTGGGACAATCCTATGTCCGAAATTTAACCATATCCCAAACCAAAGCATGTGAATTTTAAATATTTAACGTCTCAAACTACTATTTAAGACTGGATTAGTTTGGGACATGGTCAAGTTTCGGATATAAGATTTTTCAAGTCATGGTAAAGTTTGGTCTACAACATTTCTATGTTTATTATATGGGAATATATCCTTATATTCTTTTTGAATGTATAATTAGCAAAATTTATATGATTGTTTATTTATTTATTTATTTATTTTTTTATAGCAGAAGTCACTTTATTTTAGATGATTATTTTATACTGTGGCCAAAGTTACAAATATAAATCAAAGCTGAAAATAATTTTCAGTACTAAGTACCAGACAGAAACCTGATAAACAAAACAAAACAAAAAAAGAGTAGGCATAGCCCTCTTGTACAAAAAAAGAAATAAAATGAAACTAATTTAAGACTATTTTTCATTAAGGCTTATCTCATTCTTCTGATATGTCATATTAACTGTTAATACATAAATAACTACTTGAGGTGCTATGTGGATCAGTGTATCAATAATCAAACTTAACCATTTATTATGCAGAATGAAGTTAAGCAAAATATGAAAATTACTTTCCTGGATATTGCAAGTTCTGGATAAAAACAAAGTTCAGATTAGGAATCTTTTTAATTAATTTTGTAGATAGAACAAGCTAGTTCTTTGTACTTTTCTTTTGTAATTTTATGGAATTTATTATTTTGCATAAGATTTAAGTGGTTATCAAATGAAAGGAATTTTATGAAATTTCTTACTTGTTAGATAGCTCAAAAAATTGATAACTAAACTTCTGCTCTTACCTTTTATCATTTTTCTTATTTAATTTGAAATTGAAGGAAGCTTTATTGCCTAAACATTTGAAATCTTTATTTTTCTTTAATTTGAAGAAATATAGGTTAAGTCAGACTTTTTCTTTTCAATCTTGCTCATCTTTCATTATACAAATTTTTATGGATCTTAAATTGATTTTGACATATCACTGTAAAATCATCTAAGATCCTAAAAAACCTTATGAGTTTTAAGTTGTCTTTGGAATCTTTTATTAGTTTAATAATATTAAGATGATGATATTCTATAAACTTCTTATTTTGAAATATATAATGTTTTTCAAAACCTTTACTAAAATCAGTTAAAATGGATTGGAAAACTGATCTTTGTTAATATAGTATTAAAAACTAATTATCTAAAAATTATTTAACTAAAGTATTACCTAATAGAATTTATTATTATTTTTCTTTAAATATAATAAATACTATAGTTTTTAGTACTATTATGACTCTTACACAAATATATTTATCTTATTTCAATAGAATGACTTCCACAAGAGAATTTAAGTATTTATTAATTTTTTCTGTGATTTTTTGGTATTTCATTTTTCAAATATATTATAAATTATAATATCAACACATATTTTTTTTCAAATTAAGTAGTATTATAAATCCAATGATAATATAAGATTATCTAATCTTCTTAACTTTATTTGAATTAACCGATTAACCTTAGTCCTTAGGTAATATAGAATACTTTATTTTCTTATTAAATTTTAATTAGTTCATAAAAGAATTTTTAGATGATAAATTAACTAAATCTGAAATAGTTTTTTTAATATTCATCTAATTAGTTTCCTAAAGTAATATCTCTAATAATGATTTATATTAATCTTTCTATATAATAATTAGCATAATCAATAAGATATCATTAGTATTTATTGTTGATATTGATCTACTAAAAGTTATCAAAATAAATTATACTATAGTAGCTATCATCTATAAACTATACTAGTCTGAAATTTCATACATACACTATTTAGATAAAAGTAGATAAACTCATATTTTAACTAAATTTTCAAAAATGTATATAATAATTTGGGCTAAAATTTTAACACATAATAGCTTATTGTCCATATAAACAATGATGTAATTATTATTTTATTTATAAATAAACATTAAATATGATCAGATTTTGTACTATATTACACTATATATGATTTAATGGAGGCTGAACACAGTCAGATTATTGGTTTTTTTAAGGGTGATGTTATAAAAAAATACATTATTAAAACATTTGGCTTTTTTAGAACAACAGTTTACTAAACTATTCAGATCTTTTGTGAAGGAAAAAATCTTGAAACTCAACCACGAAATGATCATCCTAAACTTTTAAATTGTGAACACCAAAAAATACTAAAAAAAATTATCAAAACAAATAATCATCAGTCTGCTGAATAAATAAAAAATAAATTTCAAGAAAAAGCTAAAATACAAGTTTCTACTAAGACTATAAGGAGAAATTTGTATGAACTTAATATTTTTCATGTATTCCAGTATCTAAACTTCTTCTTAGTAATAAACAAAGAGAAAATTATTTAAACTGGTGTATTGAAAAGAAAGACTGGACTGTTAGAAAGTGAAAATCAGTTATTTGGAATGATAAAAGTCGCTTTATAATATTTAAAAATGATAGTTCAGGTCATATTTAAAGAACTCCTGAAACAATATTTAATATTAAAAATATAGTTCCTTCCATAAAATATGAAGGTGAAGGTTTAATGATGTGAGGTTATTTTTCAGGAAAGGAATTAGAACTACTTGTAAAAGTTAATAGAAAAATGAACTATCATGATTCATGTTTATATTCAAATACTTAAATCACATTTACTTCCATTTATTAATAATAATCATAATGAACAAGAGTATTTATTCCAAGATGATAATGCTTCTGTTCATACTGCTAAAAATATTAAAAAATGAATAGAAACAAAAAAAGTCAAAATTTTGGAAAATTGGCCAAGTCAATCACCTGACTTGAATCCCATCGAGCACTTATAGTCAGAGTGGAAAAGATGCATTAGAAAATGTTCTAAACTTGCAAAAAATGTGAAGGAATTGAAACGTGCTTTGCATAAAGAATGGAATCAAATTTCTAATAATATATTAATAAATTTAATTGAAAATATGCTATACAGGATTGAGACATATATTAAGAATAATGGTTGGCCAACTAAATATTAGTTTTGTATATAGTTTAATTAAAAGTAGTTAAAATTTTGATTCTACTTATTATATACGTTTTTGAGTAATTAATAAAATATAGTGTCTCTCTATTTTTGTCCAAGTAGTGTATATTACAACCATCATAATTCTGGCCAGTATTATAAAATTTCCTTTTATATTACACAAAATTCAGAATTGCATCAATCTTTCATTTATATTAAGCTGATCATCATATTCATTTTTCACATTATTCTAAACTTGCTTTTATTTTTATCTTCATTTAGTAAATAAATTTCATTCTATTTGCTATCATTTCCATCTTCCAATTATTATCAACTTATGATTTCTTTGCAAATTTTTCACTGTTATTTCTTTAACTATAGATTTTCTATTAAAATTGAAATTTTATATGAAATTTCATGCTGATTCTATTTTTCATTTTTAATATATGCTATTATGAAAAATTCTTAGACTTTAAATTGTAATAATTCTAAAAATTTTATAATATTTTGAAAAAATAAACTGATAAAAATATTAAGCACATATTAATCTATAATTTTATCAGTTTAAATTTGCTAATAATTGATTTAATTTTAATTTATAAAATTTTAAAGTTATATGACTTTTGTGAGGTTTATAAATAACAACCACCAATATTTTTGATAATGATAAATTGGATACTAATTCTTCTAAGACCTCCTTTAAGCTTCTTATATTAGTATTTAAAATGTGTTTGTAAAATTTACTTATTATTTTCAAATAAGAAATAATGTAGAACATAGTATATATATATAATTAGAAACTTCTTTTATGAAATATTTTAATTATTTATTAAACCATTCTACTTTTTTAAATTATATTAAAAATGACAATATTTTAGGAAATCAGTAATCTTTTCTATAATTTTATTTTATATATATTTATAACTTATGAGTTATATATATTCAATAAAAAATTTATCTGAATATATAAATATAGTTACTCCTATATTTAAACAGTTTATTAGTTTAGAGTGTAATGAAGGACTATATAATTCTATGCACATTGATTCAAGATGTCTGAATTCTCCCTGTTTGTTACTTGAATCGATCATTTTTATTGGTTCTTATTAATACATAATCCCAAAATAATAACTCTCCATGTACACAAACTATTAAAAATTTATTTACAATTATATAACTGCATCATGTAATATGTATAATAGTTGGGACAACTCTCCCTGCTGATCCCTATGCCCATTTCTTCACAGAAGTTTTGGAAAGAAAAGTTGCGCTTTTTGGCCATTTTGTTCTAAGAAAGCGGTCTTTTAGTCATAGGAAAAATTGCTCTATGACGTTAAACTTAACTAAAGAGGTTTAGAAAGTTTGTTATTTAGTGTCTGGCATACTAAGTTTCTACGCAAGTCAGGTCAACATAATTTTCAGTCACCTACGTCTTTCTCTGAAGTTGATATCCAAGCAGTTGTTTGGTATTCTAAGATACGCTCTACATGCACAAGACGGATGGGTTGGACTTGTGGTTGCTCTGGGTGGACCCTGAAGCAGGCCTAGCGCAGAGTTTCTTTGGAAGTTAAGCAGCTTTTTACGAGTTGTCATATGGGCTTGGCGTAGCAGGAAGAGGCTTTTCTGGCGTTTAAGTTTGGTGAATATTTTCCTTTAAAAAATTTATATTATCATTTTTGTTGGTAGAAAGGTAGAAGGACATCAGTTTTTTGGAACTCGTGAAGATAAATACCAAACTGGTTAAAAATCTGTATTTTTTAGTGGGGGAAATCTTTCACTTCCTTAGGTCTTAATTTTTTTAAACTCACTATTGTTTTTGGATTTCTGGTAGGAGATGAGGGGGTACCTGAAAAATTGATTGATAGCTGATCATATGTTGATGATTGGTTCCCTTGTTATTATAAATCCCTTTGTTTATTTCACTGTGGTGATCCCTATTTTTGCCCCTTAAGGTGACGTCATGATTAGTAGTTATTAGAAAATTAAAAAAAAGCATAAAAGGTGCAGAAGACAGTGGGTATAATATCAAAGTGCGCTTATGTAGGGCTTTGGAAGACATTTGGTCAGGTACGCTTTGGCGTTGTTTTTTGCAATAGGTATGTTAAGGATGAAGATTCTTCGATAAGAATAAGCTGAATGGTCATGGTCAAAAGACAAATTCACTCTTTGGTAAGCAGTTGGCTTGATTCTCGGAAGAATGTCTGGCAGTGCCATGAGGAATTGGCCTATTATGGAAAATTACCACCAGAGCGGAGGTTGGAAGGATAGATACTAGGTGATGGCCTTCAGACGAAACAGTATAAGCAGTCGACTCGATTCATCTGGAGTATCTGTTAGGGTGACTTAGTATTGGTGAAGGTGGGGTAGAGGAATAGAGATGGTATTTACTTTAGATTTTCTTTTACTTTAATTCTAGTTTATTAGGTAGGTTTCTTCTTCCTGGAGATTAGTACTAACAGCCAGCTTCTATAAAGTTTTTTAAATAGGTTGGTAAGGGCTTATATAACATATCTAGCTAGTTTGAAGACCTGAGTGTATGTGTTAGGTGTCTTATGTCCTGGAGATTGGTACTAGCAGCCGATCTCTTTAACCTTATTAATGTTTCGTGCTAGTTTGAAGACCCAGAAGATTGTAAGAAAATTCAGATAAACTGGACGTAAGGCATTTCTTTTGACAGGGAAATACGGAAAACCTAGTTGAAGTATTTTATTTAGTTTCTGGTACTGGGGTATGGGGTTGATTCAGAGTCGATATTTTCTAAGTTGGTCAGGGTATCCTGACCATACTCTGAGGACCTATATGGCATAAGTACGACAAGTTAGGATTTTCTACTTTTAGTGTGAGGTTTTATCTCTGCATAGCTATTTTTATTGTAGTCTTTATGGGTCCGTAAAATGTCCTTACAGATTGATCAATAAAGTTTTTGCTTAGTCGGCTTGTCTTCAAAAAAAAAAAATATGTGTAATAGTTACATTACAATTGCATAATATATAATAACACGTCAAAATACAAATTACATGTTAATTAGTATTTATTTTGTTTGATATTTTTAGAAGATAGACAAAAATTAAGTTTTATTATTTTATTTTTAATTTTTTTTTTAAAATTTTTATATATTTAATTTTAATTTTTTTATTGGAAAATTTTAACACTTACCTCAGATGAAAATCACCTTATTATATGATAATAATAAGTCATATAATATTAAAAAAATTTTAAAAATATCTAATTATTTCAATAAAAAATAACTGATTAATAATATATAAAATATTATTAATTATAATAATTAAATAGAAACACTTTTCTTAATTTTAAAGAAAAACTTAATCAAAATTATGCTTTGAAGTTAAAAATAAAAATTCAAAAATTAGTACAGTTATGAAAAGTACGCGTATCTCTATCAATATTTGAGATAAACTTATGAAAATTTGTATATAAGTAGATTCGAACCTGCCAAATAACTTTGCTTAATCTTAAAGAGGTCTTTACTTATTACCAAAGTGTTGAAATTACGTCTAAAGTTAAAGATAGAAAATCTGAAAGTTATTATTTCATTTTAAAAGTTTTCTAAAGCTAAAATATACACAAAAAATAGTAGAAAANTTTTAGCAAATATTCTTAAATAAAAAAAAAGAACAAATTACTTATCATTCTAAAGTATAAAACTAAAATCCAGTTCAAAAGAAAGAAAAAAAAATAAACAAAAAATAAACATAATGTTTATATATTATATTTGTACTAAAATGTAATACAAAATTAGTGGGGGGTGAAATTAAAATTTTTTATTATTAAAATCACCTGAGGTGAAATTTAAATTAATTCTTTTTTATTACAATTTCTATTTGTATACGGGGTGTTTGAACACGGGGTCATAATTCTGACCAGAATTAAATAATCTGCAATGAAATTGTCTTTTTTGGAATTTCGTATAACCCAAAATTCAATTTTCAGGAAAAATAAAATTGCCTTTTTTTGATCATATAATGTAGTACAATATTCCAAAAAAAGGATACTCTGGCTGGCATTATGAAATCTAGCCAAAATTAGAAATATGACGAATAAGATGAATTTCACACTTTAAAAAAATTCTGTCCCTAGAATAAATAGAAAAAATAAAAACAGAAGGTGTGCCACAGGGGTAATAAATTATCATATAATAAAAAATCACGTGACCCGTATCCAGACACACTGTGTAAACTTAGAAATTTTTTTTTTATTATTATTTTTTAATTTTTTTTATTTAAAAGAAAATGAAAAATGAAAAAAAAGAACAAAAAGAAAAAGAATGAAAGAAAAAAGAAAGAACAAAAGGAAGAAGGACAAAAGGAAAAAGAAAGAACAAAAGGAAAAAGGACAAAAGAAAAAAGGAAGAATAAAAAGAAGAACAACAAAAGAAAAAAGAAAGAACAAAAGGAANANAAAAAAACAAAAGGAAGAAAAATGAAAATAAAAGAAAGAATAAAAAGAAAGAACAAAAGAACAAAACAGAAAAAAAAGAAAAAAAAGAAGTTAGAAGGAATTAACAAAGGAAAAATTGAAAAAAAAAGGAAAAAAAACCTAAAATATATACGACTCACCTGTAAAACCAAAATGAGGAGACACCACTTAGATCTAAAAAAAAAAGATAAATGAGAGATCCAAAAATACCAAAACAAAGAGACACTACTAATATCTAAAGAAAAAAGATAAATAAAAGATCCAAAGCCACCAAAATGAAGAGATGATGCTAAGATCTAAAGAAAAAAGATAAATGAGAGATCCAAGGCCACTAAAATGAAGAGACACCGCTAAGATCTAAAAAAAAAAGATAAATAATAGATTCAATGCCACCGAAATAAAGAGACATCACCAATATCTAAATAAAAAGATAAATGAGAGATTTAAGGTCACCGAAATGAAGAGACGCTACTGAGATTTAAAGAAAAAAGATAAATGAAAAGTTCAAGGCCACCGAATAAAGAGACGATGCTGAGATCTAAAGAAAAAAGATAAATGAGAGATCCAATGCCACTGAAATAAAGAGACACCGCCAACATCTAAACAAAAAGATAAATGAGAGATTTAAGGTCACCAAAATGAAGAGACATTGCCAACATTTAAAAAAAGAAGTTAGAATGAAATAGAAAAATAAAATGGAAAACAAAAAAAAAGAAAAGACTTATCTGTAGAACTGAACCTAGAACCCGATGTATATTAATGAATTGATTTTTATTTTTTTTTTGTTTATAATTTATAAAACTATAAATAATATTTGTTTTATTTTTTTTTCTTATTATTTTAGAAGAAAGAAAGTAAAAGAAAAAAATCCTACTTAAAAAGGAAAAGAAAACTAATCCACTAATCTGAAAATTTTTTTAAAAAAATAATAAATTTTTTATTATAAAGTATATATATTGTAAATATATATAAATTTATTATTAATATAATTAAATTTTTACTTTATAAGCTATAAATATTAAACTGTTGATATAACTTATAATAAAATAGTAAAAAATAATGATATTTATTTATAAAAATGTATCACTGATACAGTAATTATCTTGAAAAATATTTTGGTATATGAACTAGCTCTGAACTTAATAACAGTTTACCATTCCCTAGTTTAGTATAAAAATATTCTTTTACTATATAAAATTTTTTTGTTAATTTTGTAATTACAATAGTAAACTTTCTAATTTTTGAATAATCATATGATGATCTGCATATATAAAGTAAAAAATCTTAACGTATTCTAGAGGATTTATATTAATTATCCTATTTTTCTCACATAATAGTACAATTACTGATTTATTTATTTATTACTTACACTTTAAAAATAAATTACATATTTTTTTTTCTCTTTTCTTTCTTAATTTTTTTTTAAAGTTTTATTTGCAGTATGTAGAATATTTGTTTTTAATAATACCATTGTTAAACTTAACCATGATTATAATAACTACCTGGTTATTTCACTAACTTTTGTGATTTTATAACTATATATATGTGATTAATATACCTGTCATATGACACAAAAAATTTATATTATAATTATAAAAACATTGCTGTGAAAAATAATTTATTTGTATTAATACATTCATTAATAAAATTTATTTGTTTCTTTATTTGTACTCATTTTTTATAGTAATGAATCTATGTATTACTATTACAATTCTTTCATATTTTTAAATTTGAAGTACGTTGACGCTGTTTTGATATATCAGTTACTTTATTTGGCCTGTAATTTTCTGATAAAGTACATGAATAAGTCCTTCTAACGAGTCTTTGTGAACTATCATTTAGAGTAATATAATCTTCATGACATTTTCTTATGGCAAAACCCTTTGATAATGCATATTCATCAAGAAATCTATTAGTATCTTCCCATGAATTAAATTCTTCACCAATTTTCAATACTTGTTATTTTTCATTGTCCCTTTCTATCCATTCTCATAATAATCATCATCATCAAACTTATTATATAGTAAATCTGAAGAATAAAACAAAAAGAAAATTAATTAGTAAAGTTGATATTATTAGATTTAAAAGAAACAAACTAATCCTAACTCTAATACCTAACCCTAATCCCTAATACCTTACCCTAACATCTTATTCTAATCCTAACTCTAATTCCTAATCCTAATTCTAACCTTAACTACACTGAAATTAGCAATAATTCAAAACTATTCTCAAGACAAAAAACCAAAGACATACTCAAACAAATAAGTATCATTTGATTCTTAATAAAATTTATTCAAATTAAACAAGATAAGTAATCTAAAAGATTATTGATATAATTTATCACATGACAAATTATGTAAAATTCAAAAGTTTTAAAAATCAAATTTTAAAAATTAAAATTTGAATTAAACAGGTAGTTATCATAACCAGTGGTTAATCATAATTATTTCTTTTTAATAAATATGTTTTTTATTTTTAAAAATTTAATAAAAAATATATAAATTATTTTGTTTCAATTTAAAATATAAATATTAATTTCACCCTAAATAATTTTAAATTTAATCACCTTAAGTAATTTTAATAATAAAAAATTTATAAAAAATTTTAATTTTACCTTTTTTAGGTGATTTTAATTTTATATTATATTTTATATAAATATAATATATAAAGGATTAATTTTACATTCTCCTCCGGTGAATTTCACCGTGATTTACATTATGCATAAATTTTAAAAATAATTAATTAGGGGTGAATTTTACCTATTTATGTTAACCATTTTTGGTTAATAATTTTTACCTGGTTTGATTGTTTTTTTTCTTTCTCTTTTTCATATTTTTTTTT